>VWZK01015011.1:0-13871 GCA_013396935.1 Baryphthengus martii | reverse complement strand
CCCCGGAGCCTTCTCTTCTCCAGGCTGAACAGCCCCAACTCTCCCAGCCTCTCTCCACGGGATGATGTGTTTCCGATCACCTCCGTGGCCATTCTTCTGGACCCCCTCTGACAGGCCCATCTCACCCCCTGAAATGTGCGTGCACTTCACAGGCCTGAGGACACCGCTCAGGCCAGAGCTGATACCCTCAGACGAGGCCCAACATCAATAAGGCGCCAAGCTCGGTATCCAACAACATTCATCTTTCTTAGCAGCGGCAGCAGCAGCATCAAAGCGCCACCATTTCTCACACGTAACACCAAACACGTCGCAGCAGCTGCCAAGGAAGCCTCCGAGCCGAGCTCCCGAGCCACGCGAGGCTCCTTACCCCTCCCGAAAAAGCAGCCGCCTCGACGGGGGGACCAGAAATCGGGCTGCACCCGGATCCGCCTCGTCCGGTCCGTCTGTGCGAGAATCCTGTGAGGAAACGGAGAGGCACCCCCCTGAAGAAGCGGAAGAATCCCCCCCCAAGGAAGCGGAGGGACCCCGCCACACGCCGGACGATAGCGGCGGCCAGAGAAGGGATGCCCGAGGGGGAGGCGGTCCCCCCACGCAGCCGGGAGTCGCAGGACAGGGTTGCTACCCCGGTAACGGAACAGGCGCCCCCGGTCAGGCCACACGATCGATCCCACCGCCTTCCCCCGGCGGCGAGGCCCGTACGTCCCCCTCACCTGAGTGACAGTGACGGCGGCGGCGGCGGGAGCGGGAGNATCGTTCCATCTATCCATCCATCTGCGGTGCTTCTGGGCTCTTTTCCCAGATCGACACGGCACGGCTGAAAAGCCAAGGGTAGCAATGGACCAAAACCCCATTCGTTTTACCCATTCAGGTAAAATTCTACAAATACAAGTGGACAATTCAAGTCGGGTTCCCCGCAAAACCCACACTGTGGCGTAGAAATACCAACGGTAAAATGCAATCGTCCGTTGAACTCCAGCATCTGCAAAAAATTTTACGTTACTCTCACCCATTATGCTAATTTGACAGCTCAGATAATGTCTCTAGAACTTGGAGGTGGCCGCTGCCTTAAGGAATTCAAAACCAAAGCTTTCAGAAACAGACCTACGGCAAAACAATTATATTTACATTATCAGCTCTTAAACCTTCATAATTCTTCTCAGCTTGTTTGCATTAAGATCTTTAAAACACCAACTTCCCCACCTCCCCCTCCCCCCAAAAAATCTCTTTGCTGATGTCAAGAGCAGTTGGATTGAGACTTGTATTGAGAAACACAAGTTTTAAGCGACTTGTTTGCATTAGGAAACAATATACAAACTTTTATTTGAAGAAAATGTCTCCAGTATGACAATAACTTTGGTCATGTGAAAAGGAGGCCGTCCAAGAATGAATAAAAATGAGCTGCTTTATAGGCATGGCCACATACAGTATAATTCAGATATTAGCTAATAGAAGCTAAGGTTACACGCATAAATAGGCCTTAGTACCATGCAAGTTCAACGCAATTTCATACATTTGTAATAAATTTTCAGTTCTTTTCATGCCAAATCACCTTTTGGATAAAAAGGTAAGAAAGTAGTAACATCTAAATGTGACAAAAATTGAACAGAAAAAAAAATCATCAGACATTTTTATTAAAAAGCTCTTGAAATTACACCTGGTCAAGAAGTGTTAATACCATCTCTGATCTCCTTCAGTAGGAATTAGTAGTGTTAAGCATTGTTACATATCAAAAAATACAACTCTGTTTTACAACATAGTACTGACATATTCAAAGTACTGTGCCAAATTATAAATAGTAAAATCAGGTTTTTGAAGAATTTCCATAGAAAGCGACTTACGCTCACACAAACATGTGCACATAGGATAGTTATGTAACAAAAGTTTTATAAAAGGAAACAATTTTACCCCATGCCAGCTTGAATTACTGAGGTGGGATTCAATACCTACTATGAAGATTGACGGTTCATTTCTTTAAATATATTTATTAGTCTCTGGAAAAAATAAGACAAAAATTTACTTTCACCAGAATACACACCATTCTTCACTGACAATCCATTTCTCAGTCACGACCGATATAAGTCAGTCCTTAGGAAAGCGGCTCTTTTTTTTTTTTTTTTTTTTTTTTTTGAAGACCTTGCAATAAAAAAAAAAATGGTCCACTAGACTTCAAAAACTCAATTGGCTTCTGCTCAACTGCAGAATAATCCCACGCGTTGCTTCTACCTAGAGTAATCTTCATCGTCTGTCATCTGTAATTGTAGACAGTCACATCCTCCACTGTGACTCAAGGTGCAGCTACAAGTAGAGAAGTGCTTAGATACTCAGTCACTTCAAATACACTTGTTGAAGGCTGCTTCTAGTGCATAATCAACTGGAAAGTCCTTTTGCTGATCATAATGGTTTGTCAATAACTGTAACACCTAGAGAGAGGAAAAGAGAGGTGTAAAACTTTTAAGTAGTGTTCAAAAAAAAAAAAATCAAATCACGAATAGGAAAATAAAGTTGTCATGTAACTTTCAACAAGCACAACAGCCAAAAAAAAATATGTACCAGCACGAGTGTCCGTATTTTCCCTAATTTCTGGCAGAAAGTGGTCTGAATCACTGCAAAGTTCTGAACGTTTCTGTGACGTGAGAAAGTTTGCCACGACTCAAGTTTGCTACCAGTGAAATCTATTCTTAACATTCACTTCACTCACTTGAGAAACTGCAGTTACTGAAGGAAAATATTCCTGAAACAGCTCTCGTTTCCTAAATACCAGATCCCAAAGAACTTCAGAATCGAACCCCCCCCCAGACTGAGACACAAATCTCTTGTTAAAGGACTGGTCATACCAGAATCATCCTCCTAACTCGCTGCTATATGTGCTAAATCCCTCCTGAGTAGTTTCATACGATTATTCACTACGAGGACAAGAAAATGTTTGAAGTCATCGTTCAAAATGTACCATCGGCTTCTTCACCCCCGTTCTAGTCACTTAGGTTGTACTTTAGAGAGGACTTGGTTTGGATGCTTTGTCAAATTTCTTATGCAAACTGGAAAAAGTCTGTTAGAAAAGTATCTATACACATTACCTGCATAGCTCCTTCCTGTACTCATACAAGAGGACACAACCGTCCATTTATCGGTTGTTGGATTATAATATTCCACCGTTGATAAATTACACGAACCGTCATCTCCTCCAACTACATACAAGAGACCATTTACAGCACAAACACCTAAAAAAAAACAAAAAGACAGGAAAACCAATCTGAGAATTTTCACTCTGCTCGTTCACCCCGTAAGAGCCTGGCTTCTATTCAGCAAGGTTAGGATAAGCGGCAGAAATCCAGGAAAGTGTGGTTTACAAATAATATCCGCACAAATATGTGCGGATCACGAATTTTAAAGCGGCTGTTGGCTCTACCTGCGTTCCTTCTGCACATGTTCATGTCTGCGACCTGCTTCCACGTACTGGCGACGGGATCAAACACTTCAACGCTTTTTCTTACCAAAGGCCCATCGTGACCACCTACTGCATACAATAAATTGTTTAACACACCAACACCTGTGAACAGAGGAGAGTATTCTAAATTACCCTGAGAACGCCCTGGCCCATAGAAAGGAGAAATAACAAATATTTACGTCCACTAACAGAAATCCTTCATCCAGTCAACGTTAGGAACTATTTCAGAGAACGGTCTGGATGCATTCAAGCAAAAAAAAAAAAAGACAGGAACTACAGCAAGACGCTGAAAAAAGATCTTGCAGCGTACAAAGGTCAGAGCTGTTCTGCAACAGAAGACTTAGAAAATTTTGGACCAAAAAAAAAAAAAAAAGAAGACGGGAGGNAAAAAAAAAAAAAAAAAAAAAAGACGTGAGGGAAAATGAGGGCCGTTGAAATTTAGGGCTAATTGGAAGTGACAGTAAATGAGACAAGTGTGCTCAGCCAGCATCATGGAAATCTGACAAGATGGAAAAAGCTTAAGTGAGTTTTTAGAAAGGAAAAAAAAGCTGTGGTACAGAGGATAACAGCTGAATGGGTAGACATTATACAACAGGGACGATTCCACTGAAGTGTGGGAATACCGTGCCAACATAAATATGCAACAAAAGTAAACAGAGTGAGCACCTTTCTCCTCCAGGCCTTGGAGGAGAAACACCAAGCTGCCTGGAACCAAGCTGCAGTGATCAAAATATCCAAAAGGCTATTAAAAGGGTCTCCCTTGCTCCTAGCGTCTTCTTTACGTTACAATAAAAGTTTATCAGTCTGTATGCTTGGCATGAAGGGATAAATGAAGCTAGTTCACATCTACTTGCTAATTGGGTAACAGAAAGGAAAGCCTGTTTATTTATTCCTCACTTTATAATGCACTATTAGAATCCAAACATTATAGATTTCAGAGATATAGGGGTTTGGTTTTTTTTAATATTAAAACTTGTGATGGACCATAAAGACAACTGAAAAAAATACTACCATGAAAGTACAGTGGGAAATCTAATATATGTCATATTTAAGATGATGGAACTCAAAGATGAGATAGAGATTTACAAATAGAGTTCTTACAGAGTTCCATGGAAAGGGCACAGTTTAAAATCTTTATTAAAGGGCAAATAAAGCAGCAAATATGAATGCAAAAGATCAGTTAAGTCCTTCAGAGAAGAAAAAAAAAAAAGGCTGAGTTAAAAAAAAAAAGAGAACCCTGAGACCTTAATAGTCAGCTGAAATATCCTGAAAACATATCACTAATATTGTATGTAAGAGCCATTCCTATACATGGAGAGGAACGACTCCTGCTGAAATAACTAAATGTTCTTACTCAAAAGACAGACCTTAATAATTAAAGGAAGAGGGGAAGGAAACACTGACGGGTTAATTGGCACTCCAAATCTGAAAAACAGCCTCTGACTAGGACACTGTTTTATAAATCACGCTATCTAATGCTTTACCAGTGATAGTGGCCACTAACATTTCCCCATAGCCTTCCCAGTTCATTTAATTCCCCTTTTATTGCTCTTATTTCTAGCTCTCGTGTCACGGTATAGCGTGACAGCTTTTCTTTCTCCCACTCTGATCACACTTCATTAGGCGGGATAATACAACATTCATCTTTTGGAGGACGAAACAGGGCTAGAAGGAGGGCGAAGATTTTTTAGTTTAAATATGCAATGTGGTAGAGACACCCCTCCATCCCCCCCCCAGGCTTTCTGTATCGTTACCGACTGTTCTATTCGGTGAGTGGAGTTTTCCCTCTGCCACATTGCCATTCTTCCTTGGATAGCTCCTTATTTTTAGTAATATCCTTCGTTCCTCTTTGGTGCTTCATTTTTCCCTTAATCCCACACCCAGTTTCCAAGTCCTACCTTATTTCTTGCTCCTTCCGTCTGCATCCTCTTGTTGCCGTCTTCTGAGTTCTCCTTTCTTTGTTATTTTTCTTTCCTGCCCATTTTTCAGGACCCTGTCTTACATCTCTCAGCCCTCCCAAATGGCCTATATCTGGATCTGAAGTTCCTCATCCCAATAAGTTGCCGGAAACAGATCTGTCCCCGTATTGATAACTGAGAAGCAGTTGGTACTAAAGAAGAGTAACTGAGGGTTAACCTCTGAAGTTGCTTTTGAATGAAGCAGTAGGAACAGAAGAGACAGGCGTAAATTCCTTCAGATGACCAGAGATCCAAAGGTTTTAACACAAGAACCAAATTCTCTTTAGTTAGCACCCAGAACACCACCAGGACTGATCACCAATTGATCACAGTCCTGGTGGTTTTGGATATTTGGCCGCTACAGCCAAGCTCAATCGTTACTCATGATTTTCACATTACCACCCACTCCTCCTCCATGCACAAGTATAATTTTCCATGTATTTAACAGATTGGCACAGAAGAATGTTGATTATTTTACTCAATTATATGAATCTGAAATAACTCACTGCGTTTACTTTTCCTCTTTTTTCTGTGTGTGGGTTTTTTTGTTGGGTTTTTTTTTGTTTTTTTTTGTTTGTTTTTTTTAAATCAGAGGACATGGTGAAAGGCAGTGGAGAGTTGAGTAAACAAACACAGTCCTGAACTCTGGGACAGGGGGAGGGAGGAGAGGAGCAGAAAGATCTCAGTAGTTAGTGTATCTAAGGCACTAAATTTCAGAGTTGTAGAAGTAATTTGACATTAAAAAAAAATAAATTCTGAAAATCTCTAGCATATAAATAGGCTACAAGAACAACAACAATCTGCAAAGCCAGAGTATTTAAAAAAAAAAATAATGCTGAGATAAAACGGGTGTGCGGGCAGACTGCAAAACGAAGCTTTGTCACAACCCACCAACACTATTTGTCTTTATAATGATACTCGTAATTGGCCCATTTGTTTATAGAAATATTCTCCTCAAAACTTGCCATTATTAAACAGGAGTATTTAATAGTATCCTTACTGCTACTCTGGCCAGTTTTTAATCCGGAATTTACTTCCAAGATGCACAGACTGAGCGACTAGAAGCTTCACGTGACAGCTGTGATTTCTTGAGATACAGAGTACGATGTTTCCTTCATTAACATCATAGTTTTAGCTTAGAAACAAAAATCAAAATATTACTTTCAGCAATAAGAAACGTATCAACTTGCTGATTTTGTAAGGGTATAATGGAATTACCACAAATTAATTAGCTTAATTTTAGTAACGGTTTTAATATTTTTATATACGTCTCTCGAAACAATTTGGACTTAACGTAAATACCATCATACAGATTAAAAACTCTTCAGAGCCCATAAAGAATAACGGAAGGCAAGATGAGGAGTTGGGATAACTATTATCGAATCATAGAATGGTTTGGGTTGGAAGGGACCTCAAAGATCATCTAGTTCCAACCTCCTGGCCATGGGCACGGACACCTCCCACTAGACCAGGCTGCTCCAAGTCCCATCCGACCTGGATCTGATTAATCATCTACTGAGCAAACTAGAAGTCCATCCAGTTCTATTTGTAGCAACATCTCTTGCAATCATGAAGCACATTAATGCAATCATCAGGAGATATCTGAAGGGTGTTGCTAAAAAGCCTCATTGCAAAAAAAGTGACTTAACTACAAAAATAAACGTAGGAAAAAAAATAGTATCATGCAATTTGACTTGAAAAAGTCCATGGGAACCCATCTAGAGAAATAAAACAACTTCTGCGAGTTGAAAAAACCTGAAATACCAAAAGACAAATAGAGGACAGTGAACAGTAAATGAGATTTGAGTCCATAATATAAATAGATAATGAAAATGCTAAAGTCAGTTTGGAGCTGTGAAAGCAGCATTTCATTAAACAAAAGTGGAACACCGCAGGCGCTTTCGATGTCTTTAAGGAGAACTATACATACTCAGAATTGCAAAAAGGAAAAAAAAAAAATCCACCAAAAAAAAAAAAACCCACCAAAAAAAAAAAAAGGGGGTGTGTGTGGAGGATTTTTAAGATAATAAAGAAATAAATGGCTCTATCTTGGCTAAAAGGTAGGGAAGGATAACACGTAGTAGCCTATACATATCCAAGGGATGTAAACACCAGGTGATGAGAAGAATTACTGAAGATGAAACAAAGGGTACATAAGTGGAAGTAATAGGATGAAACCAGTAATACAAACTTAAGAATGAACAAGGACAAAATTCCCTGCAGCGAATCAGAATGCAGAACAAGTCCTTCCAAGAGGGGGAAATCTAGTCACAGTTCGTACGTCAGAGAAACCTGAAAACGCTGTAAGAAAAACCAGCCCGACACTGGCAGAGACACATCTTTGAAGAAATGACTTTTTTTTTTCATCCTGGCCGTGTAGATTTCGATATTTCAGGCGATACCTTGGTACTTTGGGCGGTATTAAATTGATTGTCACAACCCATGCATATTAGTCTGCATGTTAAAAAGATCAGAAGTCATGGGAAGAGGAGGAATATGAGAAGTATGAAAAAGCAAGGAAAAGTATTTCCTGTTAACAGGCTGAATCTTGCTCTGTAGGACAGTTTTGTCTTTATTACCTGCAAAGTATCAGCCATCTAAGACTAACACACTCCCTTAGGCTCAGACTTTAGCTTACCTTTCACCTTTCACAGATACATTTCAGCACCACAAATCTGTTTCAGTTTTACAGGGATAGTTGATTCTTGTCCACTCACCCGCTCCGCTCCGTCTGGTGCTCATTTCTGCAACATAGCTCCACTCATTTGTATTAGCATCATAGCATTCTACTGAACTAAGGCACTGACGTGACGCCCCATCGTAGCCACCAACAGCATACAGTTTACCTAGAAGGAGAACCAACAGAAACCCAGAAATTTCTAAAGCACGCAGACTATGCTGGTACACAGACAGAGGGGGAAGTCATCGTTCTTCTAAAACAGCTACTAACCAGTTATTGGCCGCTTTGTAAATCGTTTAAGGTAGTACATTAGAGATTTTGTCAGTTTTAGGATCATAGAATGGCTTGAGTTGGAAGGGACCTGAAAGATCATCTCATTCCAAACCCCCTGCCATAGGCACAGACACCTCCCACCAGAGCAGGTTGCTCGGAGCCTCATCTAGCCTGGGCTTCAACACTTCCAGGGAGGAGGCTCCACAGCTTCTCTGGGCAACCCCTTCCAGGGTCTCATCAGCCTCAGAGGAAAGAACTTCTTCCTCATGGCCAATCTAAATCTCCTCTGCTCTAGTTTCAAACCATTGCCCCTTGTCCTATCCCCACAGGCCCTTATCAGAAGTCGCTCCCAGCTTTCCTGTAGCCCCTTCAGATCCCGGAGGCCTCTATAAGGCCTACCTGGAGCCTTCTGTTCTCCAGGCTGAACAGACCCAACTCCCTCAGCCTGTCCTCACAGCAGAGGTGCTCCAGCCCTCCCATCATCTTTGTGGCCTCCTCTGGACCCTCTCCAACAGAGCGCCACAAAGATGATGTAAAAGGCAGCCAGTATCTAACAGGAACAATGTGAGTCCAGAGATTTTGAATTGCCTAACTGAAATAGGTACTTTACCCTATTTTAAATTAAGCATTGTTCAAAAGGAAGCTAATTCAAGGACGTCCAACATTGGCAGCTTGCAAATAGGCTTAACAGAAATACAAAAAATTTCAGATGAACATTTCTTGCACGGACTGCGTTTTCAGATCAGAAACAGCAGCAGTTCCTATGCAGTAAAAACACACACCTAAAAATGTTTTAAACCCAAGAGCCAGCCCAGGTCTGCACTGTGCAAATAACACCCAGGCTTTTCACCACTCAGCTGACTTGAAAGTCGGCCCTTTTCCTGGCACTGTCCTGGAGATCACCCCCAGCATGCAACCAGCCAAGTCAACCACAGATACCAGAGTCGCCAATACTGCAGCGCTACACCCCTAGAGACCAGTTTGTAAGGTCATCACTTCAGTAATCAGGCTCTGCAGCCTAGAGCGTGCACGCTCAGTGAGCTTTTCCTCAGCTGGCCTCAAACCCAAGTAGAAGGATTATATATAGTTCATACCATTTGAATTACAAGGCTGAGCAAAACCATAAATCTGAAGTAGGTTTTCAAAAGTGAGAAAAGGTAGGAGGGTAAATGATTGCAATCCCCCCCCCCCTTTCTTTTTAATACCATTTGTCAACTTACCTCCAACAACACCTACACCAACGCTACTTCTTCTCGTGTTCATTGGAGCTACATGAAACCACTCATTAGTCTTTAAGTTGTAAACTTCAACTGATGATAAACCTGTGAAGACAACGTAACGTTAATTTCTCTATAAACCTAGGTACAACGTACTGCCTACCTTCCAGAAAATTCTTCCTATCTGAAAGGTCAAGTTATTTCAAGGACTGATAATTACCGTGCAAAAGGCACAACTGATGTCCTTTAGTTAGCCAATTCCACTCAGTCCATTCTTGGTGTCTGAAAATGGGCAAATCGATCAAAGCTTTGGTAGAACTCTGGGAAGTTCTTCCCTGTTTGGTTTTTTTTTTTGTTTTTTTTTTCATTCTTTTTAAATTGTCACAATGCTCTCTCCTACATACACTTCAGGAATAGTGATTAAGGAAGAGGCCCACCTCTGCACAAATGGTTTAATGCCTCTGTGAAGAGAATGAATTGTGTATGTCCAAGGCCATCTCACCGATTAGAGAAAGTTGTTCTTAATTCTATTCATAGTACATGCAAACCCAGAGCTATATTTCATATGCAAACAGGACAAAAGAGGCCAGGTAATTTTTTTGCTCACATGTTCTATGAGTTAAGGACTCTGACTATAAAAGGAATATTGAAAGGGAACTTGTCAAAGATTCACTAGTCGTTAAGCCCAAAATCTGAGATGGGAGCAAACAGCCCACTCTTCAGGAAGAAGGATGGGACCACTAAAGCACATTCCACACCAGAAGATGCCAGGCCACTCTCATGCTCTGTTCCATCACAGCTTCCAGGAAACAGACATTCATTTTTGATACGATTACATCAAGAGTAGTCAAAGCTAATCAGCAGAGAATAAAAGCAAAAATACCTGTACTCCCATCAAATCCTCCCACTGCATAAAGAAGGCCATTTAATACAGCTGCTCCCAGTGTGCTTCTCCTGTCTTGCATATTGGCAACACTCGTCCACTGATCCTTCACCGGATCGTAGGAATCTACTGTGCGAACTCTCAAAGATCCATTGAAACCACCAACAGCGTAAACCATGCCTCCCATGTACACCATTCCTGGAAAAAGGCAGGAAAAAATGAGCATTTTCGCCTCTTTGTCAATTCATTGTATTCCGTACCGTCATAATTATGCAGATGCTTGACACAATTTAGAGTACTCGCTACACCACCAGCTTTTTGACAGTGTCCCGGCCCCACATTTCATGTAGATTAAGCACCAGAAGTTCAGAAGTTTTTTGTTACTAACAGTTCACACTTCTTAATACTGCGCTCGCTGAATTTCTTCTTGTATAGATACTAAGATCACGTTTTTAGTAATGGTCACTTCACACTCTCCATCTCATTTCATAACAGGGGGTTTTAATAGTAAAATTACTCACTACAATGCAGTAATACTGAAATTTATTTATCCTCTATCTACAGGAGGTAACAGAGCAGTTCAATTTAGAGATTACAAACTGAAGCACAAATTAAGATCAAGTTATCAAATTTGTATAGTTCCAGATGAGCAAGTGATTTGAAGTATGACAACTGAATTCAAGGCTTAGCCCTTCTCAGATAAATATCTTAAGTACTGTTTCAAAGAATATATAATGCTTTATATAGCCACCTAAATTCTGAAGCATTACTGACTGCAACAAAAAAAAACCACACAAAAAAAACCGCAGGCATTATTTACCTGCTCTACACCTTCTTGAAGGCAATTCAGCCACCTGATGCCAGCGTTCTTCTTTAAAATCATAGCATTCAACGCTGCGAATTGCCTTTGGTGCCTGTCCTCCAACTACCATCATCAACTAAAAAGGAGAAAATAACGTTCATTAATCATTTGCGTATATGAAGGTGCCTGAAAGTTCCAAAAAGTGTTAAAAAAAAAAATAAAACGAGCTTCTGTATGAGAAAAAAAAAAGAATCAAAGGATGGTTCACCTAAATAAGAAATGTGAGTCTTGTCAGCTAGGCAAAATTAAATTTTGAAAAAAAATCCACATGGAAAGAAAAAGAAAGGTCTTACTTTTGGAAGGCTGGCCGGTGTTCTCAGTTTCGTTCGAGTGCTTTTCATCAACGCTCGTTGCTCAGTTGGCAGCAAGTGATACTTCATAGCTTCAATGAGGTAATCTTTACAAGCACTGCTGTTCTTAACCAGTATTTCTTCTTCAACTCTCTGTTTATTAATAGAAGTGTAACAAGCTCTGAGCATGTTAAGGAAGTCAAACACAAATAACAAATCTGAAATGTAATAAAGCCTGTGTTATATCACACAAATGCAGATTACTCTGATTTTTTAGACTCTAGTTTAACCACAGTTAGACATGAATTTATGCAATGGCAATATGCAGTCACTTAAAAAAAAAAATATAAAGTGATTCTATAAATTAGTAGGTAGAAGAAACAGTGTTAGGCAAGGTAAATCAATTCCTCACAGTCAAGCACTTTTCTTGACTCTTCAAACACAGAGAGTACAGACTGAAAGGGAGGAGTAGGGGAGAAGAATTTAATGAACTAGTAAACCACCCCATAACAGTAAGAAACTACAGCAGCAAAACATAAAAAAAAAAACAACGAAAAAAACAAACAAACAAAAAAACCCTAAACAAACCAAAACAACCCACACAAATCGGAGGAAATTCATATCACAAAACCAGAATTTCTAAAATAAACACCCACCGACCTGCTACTCCACTTACTAATCAATGTTAATAGTGAACTGATATTTTCAATCTTAAATATTTGATCTGCCATCTAAATATTAAAAATGATCCTTTAAAATTTGAAGAAACCAAATCTGAACCAGGTAAAGAAACGCTTCTTTTATCAGCACGTCCTAACCAACTTAGAGTCAATTCTGAAATTTAAAGTTCACTTATGAAGTGTTTTACCAAATCTCATACTGAGAATGAAAGCTAAGCTGATCTCAGCTAATGAAATCATTCAGATTACTAGTGTAGCTTGACAAGTAGCCAGCCAAACAGATAAATTACTTATAGGTGATGCTCTCTAGGTGACAATCCCTTATCCGACTGGCTGTGTGTCCGTGCAGATGCACATATCATGGTGGCTGTCTTTATTTTTACTCTCAGCAACACACTACGTTACATTGTTTAAATTTAAAATTATCCATCTGGCTTTAAAAAAAAATAAAATAAATGTTCACATGCAAAAGTAGTAGTGTTTTTTTTTTCCTTACCTGAACTAAATATTCACGGGAAAGCAAAGGCAGGCGAACGTGCTCCATCAGACGTGCCATTAGCTCCTGCCTTACATCTTTGTCGTGGTTTACCCACGCTATCACTGCTTCAAATACCTTCCAGGAAACAAACAAATGCCAGTTCCTTGACTTATAAATCCAATAAAACTAGATAAACAACCAACACAGCAGCAGGGATATTACAATCCTCAGGACTTTTTTTTGTTTTCTCAGAAAATCGACCTGCCACGTCATCATTCAAATGACTTATCATCACTCAGCCTTACTAGGAGAAGCAATCCCAACCCTAGTTTCTCCTCCGTTGCACAGCAGCTCATCACACCCACAGCATTAAAACCTTATTTATACTCTACAGGAGCAGCATCACATGTATCAAAATCCAAGTGATTAAACCAGACCTTCAGAGTATTATGGGAACACCAACATGACTTTGCTAGTTGCAGTTTAAGCAGATCTTTGATTCAAAGCTTAAAAAAAGAAAGTTTTAATATGATATCACTTATCCATACAAATCAATATTCAAACATCCTTTTGAATACAATTTGGCCTCATTTGAGCAGAGGTGTTAGTACAACTGTGTACTCCTTGGGGAAAAAAAAAAAGAAAACCAACCTATTTTTAACTGATGGATGAAAAAATGAATACACCTACAGCCTGAGGACCATTAGAGGTTCAAAGAGATGCACTGGGCTCAGTGAAGATCCCAAAGTTTCAAAAGTGGCTTCGGAAAGAACCAGCTTTAGCTGAAGGTGAGCCAACAGGCATTTAAACTCAAGTTTGGTTATACCAAGCTACCAAGTCATCTCCTTTGCAAGCCACATTGGTTCAGGTAGGCTAAACAGCCCAAATATCCCTGGAGAGCTTTAACACGTTTGTGGGACTGCTGATGGTAAAGTTAGGAGATGGCCTATACTGGTTTTGAGTTAGTTGTCCCAAGGGATAGCTCACAGCACGTGTGCTGTTTGTTCTGCTGGAAGATGACAAGGAATCCGTTTAATTCCGTTTCCATTTTTTTTTCAAAGAAGAAAGGGTTGCGTGATTTAATACAGTTTTAGGATTTTGAAGA
>VWZK01015010.1:0-17706 GCA_013396935.1 Baryphthengus martii | reverse complement strand
TCCCTGCTCATGGTAGGGGGGTTGGAACTCTATGATCTTTAAGCTCCCTTGCAACGCTTACAGTTCTGTGATTCTGTGTTGAGCCTTTAGATTAGTGAAAGTGTTCCTCTGCATCTCCAGTGTGTCTACTTATCTTCACGAAGTGTGTAGGAACTGAGGCTTTTATCTCATTAGACTTGGTTGAAGTGTCTGCTATCATCATCAGATTTTAAGTCCTTTGGAAAGAAGAACAGGAAAAGCATATTGCTAACGAAATGAACAACTACAACTTAAAATACAGTAAGGGGAAAAAATACATTCAGATGGTGAGAACCTCTGGGAGGCTGTAGCTCTGAAAGTCACTGTTGCCTGAAAACTGTCAAAACACATTATTTTACAGCTGATAATTAAACTGCTGTAGCTCGGTGAGAAGTATCTTTCA
Organism: Baryphthengus martii; assembly: GCA_013396935.1. Classification (NCBI taxonomy): domain Eukaryota; kingdom Metazoa; phylum Chordata; class Aves; order Coraciiformes; family Momotidae; genus Baryphthengus; species Baryphthengus martii. Next base: position 17,285 of record VWZK01015010.1, on the reverse strand, counting down.
CTCTGCTTTTGCCCTAATTGTGCATGTGACTTCTGCTTGAGTACAAGGTAGTATCATTGTATTTTAGTGGGTTTGGACAAGATAAACTTGCATTTAACTCTTATTAATATTCAAATGCTGGTTAATGTGGTGTTTGAGTTTGTGCCTGAAATACCATGATCCCCTCCTGCCTTACCGTCTTCAGTATTCTGGAGATGCCCAACATGGTTGGATCTTCACGCTGTTCTCTAAGTATTTTAATGAAGAAAACAGTAAGAAGTTCTCTTCTTTAAGGTGATGAGTCATAATGTTCCCTGAAGTAGATAAGGTAGGTAATGAAGTAGATAAGTTGTCCTTGGCAGAATGTGCCACACTTACGCAAAGTAATAGGCTCAAGTTGTTAGACTGTGCTTTAATATCCCATTGGCCATTTTTAGGCGATTTTCTCAAAAACATGTCAGTCCTGCTCATCTGGAAATATTTTGAATGGAGGCACTGATCTGATACTGCTACAAGTAAAAGGAGAGATGAAGAAATGTTTTAAAATTCTCATCCAACTTCCTTCTATCAGGCTGTGAACAGTTGGGTAGAATAGTGCAATTTGTCTTCAGAGTGGGGAGGCCCAGATAAGAACACATGACAAATATGCAGATATGTAGCTCTGCAGAGTGCAGGTTGCTCTCTGAAAGACTCAATTTCCACTCAGTGTTTTGTTCCTTTTAAATAAGAGAGAACTCAAGAGAATGTGAACTTGTATGACAAGTTTACATCCTGACCAGTGGTCTGTGCCTTGCTTGATAGTAAATAATGTGCCTTTTAGATAGGGAAGCTCTTCCTGCAGTCTTAGATAATGCCTTATAGATAATGATCCAGAAACTGCTTCCAGAGATATGAGACTGTATCTCAATGTGTCTGTAGTTGTCAGCTTGCAGGGGGCAGCATGAAAAGTAAATTTAGCCAGTGGCATGTATTGTTGGTGTAGGTGGTTGTACACCACATGTTCCATGGATCTTTGGAAAAGAAAGGAGCAATAGCTTTCACCCAGAGCTGTCAGCACACAATGAGGGGAAAAAAAGTTAAAATGGAGGGATAAAGCACTTAGAATGAGAGTTATCTGTGGACAGGTGAACAGGAGACGAGAATATGCAGACCTTATTCTTGTTACAGATACATAAGGAAGGAAAAAATCAAGTGGGAAAAAATAGAGCTGAGCAGGCATGGAATGTCTCTGAGACCATCAGGAAGAATTTGAGTACTGAAATGGGAGAGACTTGCTTTAACAGAGGAAAATAAGTAATAAAGCAGAATCAGTTAACCTGTGGAACTTCTCTCTTATTGTGGAGCTTAATTTGGCATGGTGAAAGGGATGTATCGCCACAGAAGCTATTCATAACTCTTCTGTTCAAGGTTCTGAAGTAGGAATTTGAATGCTCTATCCTGATTCATGCTAGTGCAACACGCATTGTGTCAGTGCTGGAACAATATGGAAAGGAAACAAATGACAGCTGTGTGGAGGAGCTGATATAAGCTGGGACTCTGGTGATCTCTTGCTAGAGACTTGGAAGACTGCCACGTAATAAAACATTTTGAGCTATGAAAATACCAAGACAGCAACAAACTTCTGCTTTTGAGCTAGCAATGTAATACACATGTAGGAAGGATTAAAATGTATAACATTATCGGAGACAGGTTGTTTCCAGCTGGTAGAACACATACTATGGAAGTGTGTAAGGGGCTAGGAGATAGAAGTGTAAGAACATCATCAAAGGTCTGCAGCAATGGATGCTGAAATGAGAATCTGACAGGCTGTGTATTTTGAGATGGAAATAAACTTTTATTGCTTTCACTGGAAATAATGGAGCAGCAGTAACTTCCTGATCAGTAATGTGGATTTATTTTGTACACTGGTCTCTGATTATGTTATTCCATCTGTTCATTTTCTTGAACACAACCTCTGCACTCCGGTGTGTCAAAAGCTACAACTGTAGTTATTTTAGTGGTACGTGACCATACAATTCAGACGTTTCGGTACGGAAAGAGCCTCTGTGAAACAGTTATTTTGAAAATGTTACTGACCAAGTATGTGAAGTAAAGAATATAAATATTGAATCTTCAGTCTTTTTATTACATTTTTTTTCTGATATACTTACTTTTTGTTGACATCTTAACACGTTTTCCAGCTGACTCTTGTTTTGTGGCTTTCCTAGTAATTTACTTCCTACTAATTAAATGTTATTATTGGCTGCGCATCTTTTCTGCTGTGCGGGTATGTAGCCTATGTGTACCATGTTGAAACAGAACGAAACCGAATAATTTTTTTCGCACTCTTGGTTTAGTCCCTGAAATAGGGCTTGAGATATAAAAAACAAGTATTTGTTTGTTTTTTTTTGTTGCATAGCTTGGCTTGGGGAGAGAAGCGTTAACATACCTGAGTGTCAGTTGTGAATGCTACTGGCCTAATTGTGAGAAGTTGCACTTTAAGTGTTCCTCTGAGTAAAAAATGGAGGAGTCTTTAATGTCTCAGTACTTTTATATGATAAAAGGGTTTTATAAAATAATTGTGTGCTGCATTTCAGATAGCATTACTGAATATATTCTTAGAAAAATACGTGTAATACCAGTCTCTCACATCAGACGGGTTTTATTGGCATGTAGTTTTTACTTGAAAAAGTTGCCTTTGAACATTGTAGCCTTTTCCTAAAACAAAACATTCTGGTGTACACTAGCAGAATAAATTGTGTGGAAGTATCTTTTAATTAACTGCTTAAAAAACCCTTCAGTCTTATTTTAGTAGTGTCTTGTAGGATTCTCCTCCATTTGATCTTGACTTAAATATTGTAATGGTGGGATTTGGCCTGACCTTGCACTAACAGCTCTTGTAGTGCTTGTGATTTTGTAGTGACTCTGTTAAGACAGAGTATGTAGAAAATATGCTATGCTAATGGAAACTTCGGAGACGATGATATTTTCATATGCAGGAAATGTGTGATTTTGGTGTCAGCTAAGGCTTTCTGCAAAGGTAGAACTGCTAAGTTCATGTCTGGCTCAGTCACTCAGCAAATGGCTGCTGTGAATAAGCTTTTGATGCTATCGATTGTGGGTGTTGCAGAGTTCAAGGGGAACACGTTTTCACTTCAACTGTTTCAGCCAAGCATCTTAAAGATCTGTGTGAACTGTGGATCAAGTTAGTGTGGCAAGTTGCAAGCTGGGTATGATTCCTGACAGTGATGAGACTGAAAATTCTGTGCCAGAGACGGGAGTGGGAAGGAGGGAAGAATGGGATGGGAGACTCCGTTTCACTATAGGCACAGTTGCCGGAATTTGCAGGCGAGAGGCCTGTGATTTAAGTGCGTCTTCATGGATTTGTAGACCTGGTGTCTCTAAACACTTTGGGATGGCTGGTGACTATGCAGTTTGTTGATACTATTTTACATTGTGTGTTCATGATGCTGAATGTGTAGGGATCATTGATGAAATCCCTGTTTGACTGGATGATGTATTCCTGTAGAAGAGCACGTGATGTTGCCTTTTACTGGCTAATCAACTGCTGTCAGCTTTGGGTGTTCATCACTAAGGGATGTAGTGGCAATGAATTCAATTCTGGTGTGGTTACAGTTGATCTATTGAAAGCTGTTGTGGAAGATATAGTAATATGTCCTGCTGCTTGATTATCAGCATTTTGCAGCAGGTATTTCTGCCTGTGTGAAGCTTGGGGTGCTACAAGACTAATGCTTTTACATTTGGGAGGGTGGGGGAATGTTCTGGCTTCTCAGCTACCTGCGACTTCGAGTGAGGTCTTTTATAATTAGCACTCTACTTGATTAATGCTTGCCTTTAACTCTGCTGTATCGATGTTACGGGACCAAGACATCTATAAATAGAACAGAACATTTTTTTTGTCTGTGGTACTTGAGGTCTTAGGTTAGTGAACAGCTGCCTCTCAGTCTGCGTGTAATACTAAACCTGACTCTCCTGATGTCTTATCTAGCCCACAGCTGTACACATACAGGAGTTCCTCACTCTGTTGGCTGTGTGTCATACTGTCGTTCCTGAGAGACAAGGAAATACCATTATCTACCAGGCCTCTTCTCCAGGTTGGTTGTTGCTTGCTTTCTTTGGAGGGAAGGAGTGAGGGAAGTAGATGGAAGCAAGATCCAGAAATTTTTGTAATGGTCATGGATTTTTTTTGAAGGCAAGATCTTCCCCACGATGTTATCAGTAGATCAGGCATCTTGTGTCATCAGAGCATGCTGCTTTTGAACACCTTATACAAAATCTTAAAGTTTGTGATGTTTCTGCAGAGATACGCTGGGCTTATCCCTTTTTCTCTCATGAGACCTATTCTGGCCTTTCTGCAGAGGTGAAAAGCAAAAGTAAAATATCCAGTGCATAGAGCTGATCTATGGAAGTACTGATTTGTTTCTGCATGAACAGTTACTTGCTTTATTTGGCACGATTGCAAGCTGTTTTTCGTGATCTAGTAGCTTCTCACCTTGCTCTGTGCAGGTACAAGGCGCTGTTATGTGATGGAATACAACCAAGAGCAGAGTCTTGGCCATATTCAGGCCTGCTCTTCACCCAGTTCATCCTCCTTTCAGGTAGCATAGAGGGATTGAAAGAGGTCGGCAGCATCAAAATGCAGAATAGCAAGGCCCTTGTCCCTATCAATTTTATCTCCATTACTGAGACTGTTGCTTGAGTTGTTGTAGTGATGTATTGAGTGATGAAGCAGCATCATTTTTTATTTATGTTGTAATGAAGCGTCTCAAGAGTACTCAGGTCTGTGTTGATGAACCATGGGGAGACTAAGGGACCTATAGACACTAGGATTGCTTGAGCTGGGCACTAAATCCACTTATGTGGTGGCTGTGCTTGGTGCCACTTGCTCCTTAAAGATGCAGTATAACTACCTACTAAAAGCAGAGGTGTTGACCCTAGTTTCAGCTGGGTTATTTGAGCTCTTAATGACACTGCCCTGTTCAGTCTCCAGAAGACAGTTCTCTACTGCTATAGCACCTGAGCATAGTGCATTCACAGAAGGAAATAGATTAACTGCATCTTGTAGGAATTTAAAGCAGCACAGCTTTCATCTTGCTTTCAGAACAGCTCTCTTCTACATGAAATGGGGAAATACATGGGTCCTTCTCAACAGCAGTTTAATGGTTCGGTGATTACAGGATGTTTTATACAGATGAAGTATGTTTTTTGTGTGGCTGATCTTGCATGGCTTTTGCAGGACTAAAATGTCAGTGTTCTTGCAGAAGTGTATGCAGAGCTACTCTGGCAGCCCTATAGATGAGGGAATGCATGGAAAGGGGGGCTCCAGTGTTTTGGCTGTGTGATATATTTAACTACAATTTTTTCAGGCCTCTTTTACATACAGTATTTAAGTCTTTTTTTTTTCTCTTATACTGGCAGATGAAGGGGCATTAGTGAAAGGAGCAAAAAAGCTTGGCTATGTCTTCACAGGACGGACTCCGCATTCAGTTATCATTGATGCGGTGAGTAGTAGGTGTGCGTGGCACGGACTGCCAAGCTATTGCAGAGCATAAATGTCTCGTGTGGTGGTTGTCAGTTCCCTCTTACAGGGCCTTTAGGATGCTGCCTGCAAAAGGCTTTTGCAGACTGGAAAAAGTCACCTCTTCCTGTTCTTAGATGCCAAGTCTTTTGCCCTTCTGTGTGGCACAGTCAATAGGAAACTGCATCTTAAATGGGAAATTACAGCAGTTTTGCCTGGAGAGTGTTTCCCTTGTCCGGGAAGCACAGATGAGAACATTAGAAGGAACTTAATATGTTTTGCGGATGTTCTCACCATTATGTTTAATGGTTACTGTACTTTTAAATGTTTGATTTCTAAATGGAATTTTTCCTCGTGTTATCTTCGGTAGAAGATTTATTTGCTTAACAAGCTCTATATGCAGAGGTGTGTAGTTAGTGGATTAGACACAAGCAGTCTCAAACTCATGGGGCCACATTCTGACTTAAATTGCAGTCCAAACAGAAGTGGTTTCAGATTTACATGTGTGCAACTAGCAGGGTGCTTATTAAGATGAATGGGTATCTTTTTGTCTTTCCTCCCAGGTGCAATCACTTTCAAGTTTCTTAGTACACTACCAAGCTAAGCACTTAAAATGTCTGTCTTTCTAGGACTTGTCCCAAACGTTTTACAACTTCTTAGTGAACTGCTGCCTTAGTTTAAGGGGAGGAATTCAGGGTGAGCAGGACTATCTAGAGCTGTCTAGGCTCTTCCTCTGCAGGAAGACCCAAGCCCACCTGACCTAGTTTTATATTCCTCATATATACCGAGCTCGGAGCATGGTCAGTCTATAGCCATCAATGACACCTGTCACTTCTGAAGGTTTCTATCTCTCCTCGTTGCCCACATCAAGTGGCAGTACATGTAGTATGGGTTGCAGATGGCTTTTGGTCATGGAGGTGTCACTGAATTTTTATGTGCTTTATAGGACACAGTTCCATACTGCAGTTGGATTTTGCTATGGCCCTTTCTTTAACCATGTCCTGCAATTACCACTGGAGTTCTGAGACTCCAATAACTCCCACTGCTTCTTGTGTCTGCTAAATAATAGGAATGGCTGAGACAAGGTATTTATTAATTATTTTCTCTTCTTAGGGTGCTCATGCTCAGCCCCAGCAAACAGTTTTTGGTGACAAGAGTTACTCCTCAGTTAACCATTTTTTTTGTCATACAGAAGTAGTCTACTATCGTTTTAAATTTAAGTAAAAGAAATGTGTAAAAGTACTAAATGGAGAAAGCCGCAATACCAGATGTTAAAAGGAAGATTAGAATGCCTTGGTTAGAGTTTTACATCACTTACCAGGAGAGGGAGCTATTACCGTGCTTTATTTACACTGGGATGTGTAAGCAAAGGTGTTTAACCACCTTACATGTTTATGCGTGCAAGAGCATACTGCAAATTATATTTATAATAGTACATGTTTTCTTTTGTAGCTGGGAAAAGAAAAAACCTTTGAAATTCTTAATGTGCTGGAGTTTTCCAGGTAGGTTTTCCTTGAATATACTAAATGCAGGGTAATAATATAATTTTTATAAATACATTGACAATAACAAGATTCAGCTGATGCAGTAGAAGAGATGAAGTTCCTTAATTTTACTCTGCCTCCCTATCTCCTTGTTTCCAATGTAAGACTAATACAGAGCTTCTTACAAACTGGTGGCTATGGGCATGTGAGCATGAAACTTTCCCCTGCGACTTGATCCATCTTTGTTCTGTTACTGAGAAATTGGTGCCCTGGAAGCTTCTTTCTGTGCCTCATTGATTTCCTGATGTGTCACTTGTCTGCTTCAGGAACATGCTTGCTTTGAGATTGAGATTGCTGCTTTATAGTGCTTCTGGAAATTACTTTTTTGAGTAGATGGGATCTACAACTAGAGGGGTTTTTTGGTGCCCCTTTTTAAGAACCACTTCAGCTATGAAGATGAATGTTGCAAGCGCTCCTAACTTGTCAGACTAGTTAGGATGGACACTGCTTGGGTAGCAAGAAGCTTTATGCAATGTTTCAGATGCCTAAATCTCTGGAAATGACAAAAGGTGACGTTCTTGATGGCTGATAAAGTTCTGTCAGTTTAGATGATGCTAGTCAGTAAGCCTTTCTGTTGTTTTTTTCTACTCTTACTATGGCTTGAAGTCTTGTTCTCTGCTGTGCTTGAGTTGGCTGGTTCTGCTTTGAAGGAGTATGTAAAACTTGAGTCAGGCAAGACTTGGGTAGGTGGCTTGTCTTGTGTCCTGGCTTGCTTTGCAGATGACTCTTGACTACTTTCTCCTTTTCAGAATACAGCTTTAGGGTACTCGTGAGAATATCTGGAGAGATACTAGAAGAGTTTTTTAGGGTTTCTGACAAGCTAACTTGTACCATGGTGTTTGCAGACAGGAGCAGCTGTAGCCTGGATGCAGCAGAAAAATGCTGTCTTAGCTCTTCCCTGTATCAACTTCCCCCTTGACCAGTGAGGGTATTCCTATAATTAAATGTCGAAAAGGACCCAATTTTCCCAGTGTCATCAGCTTGCTACAGAAATTCTGGGCACAGCTCATTGCTGTCCTTCCAGACGTTCTTCAGGAAGTCTCAGAAAGGATTGTTTTGTCTGATCATACATGCCAAGAGCTTACTTTCTTACATATGACTTTTGGGTCCTGAAAGGGGCCAGATCTCCCAGAGCAATATCAGAGGAGGAGGAGAATTGCGCTACACTCCGATCTGTTTGTATGTATCAGCAGCAAGGGAACAGCATGCCAATAACTGGACTATGCCGTGATCTTTTTGATGACATTTCTTCTTTCTTTTGAGTTAGAAAGTGAAATAACTGCCCTAGTGAGTGGATGGTTATTTCAATGTCTGTAATGCCTATAATAAATATGTGTTCAGCTTTAATGATTCCGTTTCTAGTCCAAGATCCTTAAATAACTTTGTTTGAGGAATAAGGAAAAGCTGAAAATAAATCTGACTCCCCTTCTTTCAAGAGGACTTTTGTGCCATTTTCCTTTTTTCCAAATTTTTACTCACTTTTGGATGCAAATCTGTGTTCTGATCGAGTGCTTGCTAGTGGGAGCCGTAGGGCTGAAGCTGGAAATGGGCAATTAATATTTCTCCTTGCTACCAAGGATTGTGGGGTCTTCAGTTACTACTGTTACCTCTCACCTGATCTCAGATGCACTAAACGTATCTGAGAACTCACTGGCTAGAAGAGAACTGAGTCTTCATCACTGCAACTAATGAAAACAATTTTTTTTTTCCCAATAGCAACAGGAAGAGAATGTCAGTGATAGTTCGAACTCCAGCAGGACAGCTGCGTCTCTACTGCAAAGGGGCTGTAAGTAGTTATGCTACCTAATGGAGAACTAACGCTACCATTTATTGTTTCAACAGCTGTGGCTGCTGCTGACATTTTATGTCTTGTACAGAATACCTGTTGGTTTTCTGTTTAGGATCAAGTGACTTAGATCTGTTATTTTTCCTTTGACTCTCTTTGCAGGCAGGAAGATTGTCAGGCTTTCTACTACCCAATTGAAATCCTGAAACCAATGGGAGCTGTACGCTTTATTTAAACAAAGTCAGGATTTCACCCAGCTGTGCAGTAACAGTTTAGGAACTAGACTGATGCTGTTGTCTGGATCAGTAATACTAAAGTCTCAAGTGGTTGGCTCTTGAATCTGGCTCTGCATCTCTACATGTGCTGTTATTTGTCGTCATGACTTGCACCATGTTGTGCTTCTGTCTTCACTGTCAAGAGCAATAACTTGCTAAACTACAGAGGCTGGAAAGCTAGCATTGGTCACAGTCAGAGAGTGCTTCTAATTTCAGTGAAAATCTATGGAGTTGGCTTTTTGTGATAGGGAAAACTATTTCTGACTTCTGTAAGGATATGGTTTACTTGAATTTCTCCTGACATGTATGTCTGTGTACACTGCTCTGTTGCATCAGTTTAATTCTTTTGATTTGATAAAGATGTGCTGGCTTTATGGTGGTTTCATAGGAGTGAATTAAGCCCACTGTTGTTGTTTGACATCTCTTGGGACTGCACAGATCTGCAACTGGTTGTTGCTCGTACCATGCCTGAGTACACACTGTTTCTTGGAGCGTGGCACGGGAAGGGATGGAGAACTGGAGAGTTTGTACTAAGAAAATTTCATGCTATCTTGCACGTGAGCAGACTCAGATGTCTTAACAGAGCAAAAGGGTTGTAGTGATCAGTGTAATGTGATGTTTTATGTTCTGTGGTCTGCTTCATCCACCACTCATCTAAACTGTAAGTTAACTGCCTGTTTTACATGAACTCTTCCACATTCTGATGGTCGTTTCCTGTCCTGTCACTTCCATCAGAATTTACTAGATATGGGCCTGTTTACTTAGTAGTAAAAACTAGTAGGGAAAGCTTAGCTGAAGAGTACAGTTTGAGCAAAAAAAAAAAAAAGGTTTTCTGTGTGTAGCAACTTGTTCTGGTAGTTGCAGAATAAAATCTAGAGATTCTAGATATGTAGGTGATAGTGCTGTATTTTAATTGCTCTTATCTGGGCCTTTTCAAGTGCCCTTGGATTGACTGTTAAAGTAAGTTGCTGCAGGAGGAAGTGTGTTTTGAGAGCTTTTTTTAATGGTAGATCCTGATCAGTGTTGCTGCCGTCTGTATTATTTTTTTTTTAATATTAGAGTCTTTTTTTTTAGAAAGGAATGCAAGAAGGTCTTCTGCTTAGGACTACCATAAGTACTGAGTAAGATCAGACACTTATGTTCTCTAAAAGTCAGTATACCACCTTAGTAATTCAGAAAGGGATGTTCTCCGCCCAGTAAAGGGGACACCTTTATGGAGAGAGCGGAAGAGGGTGCTGTGGACTTATATCACTGTTATTCAGAGTGGATGCAGTATCTGTGCCACTGGGCACAGATCACTTACTCAAACCAGTTTCTCAAAGCCAGATGTATTACTGGTAAACTTAGTCTTCATTTCTGATATTAGCGAGTCCACTCAGGTTGCCTTAGTTGAGCTTGAAAATATCCAAATGGAAACTTTTTTATGTAGACTTAATGTGTTGTGATAAATTTGGTTTTTAATAGGATAATGTGATTTTTGAGAGGCTTTCAAAAGATTCCCAGTACATGGAGCAAACACTGTGCCATCTCGAATACTTCGCAACAGAAGGTAAGAGAAACAGCATGTCATGAGAGTTCAAATCATATATATGATTTATATTCTATCTTGAGAATATAAAATTATTTGCAGCATGTTCTGCATTGTCTAAGCTTTGAGGTGCCAAATAAGGTGATTATGAAGGTCATTTAAGTAGTAGTGTGTAATCAGCAAATTCACAACTCTAGGTTAACTTTAAGCCTAGGGAAGTTTGCACCCTGCTTCTGGGTGATTTCAGTAGGGAAGTGGAACTTGGAAGGGAAAGATGGGGTTTTATGTGCCAATGAAGGGAAAGGGCATGACTTGTATTGCATGGAATACCTCAGTTAAATTGGAATTAGGGGTGTTTTACTAGTGTAGAAGTCTGATGACAAAGTCCTTGGCTTTATGAAGCAAAGTAATAACCTGAATGTGCTGAGAAACCTGGAAGACCCAAGACATCAAAAATCATCTGAAATGGTTTGTAATGCTTCTGACTGATCTAACAGATCTGTTCACAGAGCAATACTTGGCTTTGTTCTCTCTTCTGCAGTAGCATGAGACATTTTCATTATAGTCAAATCCTGTACCAGTGGTTTTCTTCCTAAATCTGAAAACATTTTTCAGCTTTTAAAAAAAAATCAAAAACCGAACAGATTTTTTGCAGGTTCCCCCATTACAAGTAACAAAAACTATGTTTTATGGCACAGACTTCTTTCTGCTTGACTCACACCATGGGAAAAAAAAAAACCAAAACACATTATTTCTGTATGTTAATATTTGTTCGTGATCTATTTAAATGTTTTTCATATGTCGTGGGCCCTATTCTCTACTCCTATGCATGTGTAACTCCCATTGTTAGTTTTATGTGCATACACTGAAGGAGGGAAGTAGTCTTTCTAAAAGGAAACATAGACTGTGTGGTATGTTTGATTTGAAGTCATTTCTCCACTCACAGTATGTAGCCAGTTCTTTAATTTGATCTTTAAAAAAAATATACACAAAAGCCAAGCTTTCTTTCATACTTAATTGTCATCTTCAATCTGTTTGGTTTGTGTTGCTCCAGTACAACTAGACTGAAGTATTAAAAATCTGGGAGATGTTTATGCCCATTAGGCTCTCTTGATTTGTACCAACATGAGTAACCTAAATGAGCCAGGCTTTTGTTTTGCATTTGTGAAAACCCAAATACTTTGAAGTACAGAGAGATTTTTCAGGAATCCAGAGTTTTAACAGTGTACATTAAAATCGATTGTTGTTCCAGTGAGAAGGTTCAGATTTAGCATTTTGTTAGGGTGTTAATGATTTGCTGATATCCATTGTAGTTTTATTGTGTCTAATGGCTGTCTTCTGTGTTGTAGGTCTCAGGACTTTGTGCATCGCCTATGCAGATCTGTCAGAGAACTCTTACAGAGAGTGGCTGAATGTCTACAATGAAAGCAGTACAGTTCTGAAAGACAGAACTCAGAAGCTGGAGGAGTGCTATGAGATAATTGAAAAGGTAAGATGCATACTTGTTTGACAGGTTCCCTCACATGTGTCTTTTTCGATGAAATTTAGGCTTTATGCAGTAAAACTGCTCATTTCATTAATGAGAAACTGAAAAAGTGTTCGTAGTTAGCAGCCTGTTCAGTCGGTAGAACACTCAAGCTTTCATTTGTAAATCTGAGACAAACTTGCTTATAAAAGATCATTGCTATGTATAAACCCTTCTATTTTCTACGTTATTTTATCTTAATGTCTTGTGTAAGGTTGATGTAACTTGATAATGCCTGAAATTCTTGCATTGCACCAAGTTCTCATGTACTGGTATATGAGGAGAAATTTGTTGTTCTTTGTACAGCAGTCACAGTTTAGGTTTTCTGAAGGCTGTTGCAGACACTGTAGACAAAAATTGCTCAACAAGGCCTGCAGTTGTATTGACTGAAAAAAAAGTGGAATAACTGATCTCCATGCAAATTGCAGAGCTCAGTTCTGGAAGGAGGAAGTAGGTATTGAAGAACCAATTTGAAATGCTATGATGACACGCTGAATGAAATGTGAAAATGTCAACGCTAGGGGCCAGTATTTCTTTGGTACTTGGTCTTGCTGCTTTCTGAAATGCTGGTTGTCACACTTCTCGCTTTCACCTGTTCCTGCTCTTTTGTCTTGCTCCACTTATTTCACTCTCAATTTATTTAATGGCTTCTTTAAAACACACTTTGAACGTCAGTTGATTCTAAAATTAGTACTAAGAATGCAACTGAATTTCTGGAGCATTGTTGGTTATTTAGGGTAGTTGGGGCAGAAAAAGAAAGGAGGCTGAAACTAGGATGGGAGCTGGCTCCTGATAGGGTAGCAGACTCCAGGAGCTTAGTGATAGATGAACATTAGGTCTTGCTTTTCAGGCTAACACCTCAAGTTGTATTCTGTGTTGGTTGGTCACTAGCAGTATGGTTGTCTAATTCTTGATTCTGTACTTGCATGTAGCTCCTTCCTGCTCTGTGCTCTCATACTCTTCTGTTTTCATTGAGGTGAAAAATGATTGTGGCTTGATTCTCTTCAAAGTACATTCTCAAACTTTAGTTCAATTTTTGGCAATATACTTTCTGCCTGTTCACAACTTAATATCTTGAGAAAGGGCAGAGGGTTGTGAGTGGGTTGTGGAATTGGAGTTTTGGACTTAGTGCCATACTGGTAGGAAATACCCACTGTATTCCTTTCTTGTTAATGTTTGCTGGTGATACCAAGGAGCAGAGCATTAACACTTGAACATTAGAGCTGGTATTTGACAGGTTAAATTCTCTGGTATGTAAGCACTTGTTTATAGATAATATAAATCTTATGTTAAACGAACTTGTAGCTGTAACAAACTAATTTTTGTTTTCTTCATCTAAAGGGCTCAAATGAGAGTGGGAGAGCTGCTTTGTTAGCCTGAGTGAGACCATTGGGTCATAGCATAGGTGGCATTTGTGGAGACAAGCTTAAACTGGCTTCCTTCCTCAACTGTACTCTGGCTGAAAGAGCTTCAGCAGGTGTAAAAGTAACTTCCCTGCTTGAGTAGCTCAGCCATACTGATCACTGTGCTGTCATGTTTAACTGTCTAACAAGTGACTCTGGGAATAAAAGACAATCTGTGATTGCTCACTCGGATTGCATTTGTAACTTTCAAGTGTTAGCACCAATAGGGCTGATGCTTCATTAGGAGACTATAGCAAATGACTTATGTGAGTTGATTCCATTACCTCTACCAGCCAAATATTACTAAACTTAAGCTTTGTCAAGGCCTGTAACTAATGCCAGCTTGCACACCTGTGTGAGGAACAACTTCCCCTTCTGTTCTTTTCGTATGTGTAGATGCATACAAGCAGAAGCTGCTCTAATACCCTCTTCATAAACCACAGAATGGTTTAAGATGGGAAGGAGCTTAGTTTGAACCTCCCTGCCATGAGCAGGGGTACCTACCACTTGATCACATTGCTCAAAGATCCATGCAACACGATCTTTATCACTTCCAGGGATGAGGCATTCACAAGTTCTCTGGGCAACCCATTCCAGTGTCTCACCACCCTCATCATAAAACATCTCTTCTTTATGTCCAATGTAAATCTACCCTCTTTCAGTTTAAAAATGTTACCCCTTGTCCTGCCACGGCAGGCCTTGGTAAACTGTCTTTCTCCAGCTTTCTTATAAGCCCCGCCTTATCTATAGAAAGGCCACAATAAGGTCCCCCTGAAACCTTGTCTTCTGCAGGCTGAACACCACCAGCTCTATAACTACTTCGTTCACTTCACTTGTGCTCACTTGTTTTGAATAATTATAGTCCTACAGAGAATAGAAACTGTTACTTTTTCTGTGTAATTGTCAAAACGATGCAGGATACCTGAATTCAGATCGCATCAATTTCTTTTAACATCTTTACATGTCTAAGGAGTCATTAAAATGCTCTTCTAGTTAAAATCTGCTGAGTAAATTGCGCCTTACAACAAGGCTTATTTCTTAGGTATTTTGGTCTGCCTGACATTTATCACTGTAACGTGGCCAAATCTCATCAAGCAGTTGCTTTAGAATTCCAAAAGACTATGGCTAACTCTGTAGCATCGTATTTGTTGTATGAGACATGATTTTCTGGCAGACATCAGTATGTAGGCTAGATGTACTTGGATTGATTAATGCTCATACCACTTGTATTACATAAATGCAGTGATAATATCTATAAATAGTTGGAATAATTTTTGCTTTGATTGTATGCAGTCTGCACGTACATATTATGGGAGGAAAATGAGTTTAAATGATGTGATGGCAGGTGACTTTTGTTTTATGAGCTTAAGAAATACATAAACTGTGACCATTCTGTGTTGCTACAGTGATTAGTGAATGCTCTAGTATATAAATTAATCCATAGACTAACTTTGGAGTTGTATTACTCCAGATAATTGCACTTGAAATATTGCCATCTTTCTGATTAGAAACACTCTGTTGTATTCTGTACCTCTTTAAATGTGAGTTGTATGCAGAGGAAGTAGAACAGCCACACCAGAAACTTAGCATAGCATATAATGCTTGTCAGAAAGCTGTATTAGCCATGAGGTGCAACATGCTGTCTTGATTCCTTTTTTGAATGTGTTTCAACCAGGCTTATCTTTAAGAAAACAATCCTTCCAATTCTTTTTTTTTTTTCCCCAGGATTTACTACTACTTGGAGCTACAGCCATTGAAGACCGACTGCAAGCAGGTGTTCCAGAAACAATAGCCACACTAATGAAGGCAGAAATTAAGATATGGATTCTGACGGGGGACAAACAGGAAACGGCTCTCAATATAGGTATCCATCTTTCTGGTTACTGCTGAGTTTGTCTGGTGTGCGGCAGATTACGTATGAGATCTGTTGAGTGGGGATTTAAACAAAATCAGCTCTGTTTTTCCTGGAATGGTTCCTTGGTAGCAGCCAGGCCTGTGGTGGCCTTCGCTTCGGAGAAGGTTGGGATGATGTCTTTGCTCTGACTATCCAGCTGTATTCAGGGGTTGTTTTTTAAAGGCTGAAGGGATGCTTCTGTTCTTGGTTAAATGCAATTCTTGTGTGGATCGAATATAGGTAACTCTCTGTGGAGGTGAAAACCAGAGAGCTCAACCACATGATGATGTTTCGGTTACACTGTGCGTTGTATCAAACTGTTTTACAGCATTTTTCTTTTCTTACTGACTGTGTTTTCTAGACTTTAATGGAGTTTGGGATATGATGGGAAATACAGTATTATAAAGCATATATAGCTTACAACTTCTTGCAAGTTTTGCCTGTAGAAATAGGTGAATGGTTGGATAATGGCTCCTGCTGTCACCTGATAGCACCTCTTAGTCAAGTATGTCATGATTGTTAGTAGAAGTGTGCTGCTGCTGAGTGTATGGATAGCTTTTCATGGGTTGTTTTATCAAGGCACGATATGGATATCCTTGTTTCAAAAGTGTTAATGCATCTTACCAAGAGTGTAGTTTGCAAGTTAATGCCAAAAAAATAATCCTTCAGTGCTGTGAGCAAAAAGTACAAATCAGATTTTATCAGACAGGTCTGCTTGGGTACTGATGTAATAAAGTACAACAACCTGCAGACTTTGGATCATCTTTGCCTTTCAGTGAGGTTAAAAAAAAAAGCCATGGCAGATCTCTATTTACCACTACCCTAGTGTTCAACAGGCTACCAGAAAATCAGAATTGATGTATTTCTAGCAAATAACTTCCTTAGTAACAGACTGTTTTCTCTGAATGGGAATGTGTCACCTCACGTTGGGCAACAGTTGTTAAGACAGTCATAAAACACACACACACTTCAACGACAAAAGGCAAAAGCCAAAAGCGTCTTTGTTTCTTATATATCTGGTTGTTTCTTATATATCTTTTCTCATACACACGTTACATGTTCATTGGATATCCAGCCTTAGGCATTTGACATGATTGCCTATAGAACCTTGCGAGCTTCTGACTCCCTTTTATCTTGTTTTTTTTCTCTGTTTCGGGACTCTCCCATCTCTCACTGGCATGGCTGAAATAGCTCAAGGTCACCATTCATGAGAGAGGTGCCAAGCCCGCTGGCAATCCCCACAGGAATGTAGTGTTTGCTGAACATGCATCCATCCCTTGAACAAGGAATCAATTCCTACAGTTGAGCTAAGTGCTTCTATCTAGAGCGTGCCTTTGTAGCTGCAAGCACTGCCTTACAATCATACACTCATAGAAGGTTTGGGGTGTAAGGGACTTCTGGAAGATCTAGCCCAATAATCCTTCCACAGGGAGGGACATCTTTTGCTAGATCAGGTTGCTTGAAGCCCCATTCAGCCTGACTTTGAACACTATGTGATGGAGCATCCCAGCTTCTGTGGGAAAACTCTTCCAGCCTTATGACCCCCATCATTAAAAAAAATAAAAATTTCCCTATGTGTAGTCTAAACCTACCCTTTTTCAGTTTAAAAATAAAGCCTCTTCACCTGCTACTACAGACCTTGGTAAAAAGTCTTTGTTTTATAAGCCCCATTTAGAGTCCCTCTACTCCATGCTGGTGAGGCCCCACCTGGAGTACTGTATCCAGTTCTGGGCACCCCATGTCAAGAAGGGCAGGGAACTACCGGAGAGCCACTAAGCTTATTAAGGGAGTGGGGAGCATCTCCCTTACGAGGAGAGGCAGAGGGAGCTGGGT
>VWZK01015009.1:125764-154448 GCA_013396935.1 Baryphthengus martii | reverse complement strand
AGGAGGAGGAGGAATGAAGACTCTGCAAGGAAGTTCAGCGGCCAAAGATGGACGTTTCAGAAACATCTCCTCCAACCTAAGGAATTCTCTGATCTCAGGCGTGCGCTGACAATACGTTATTAAATCTTTCTGTTTGGTTTACCAATAAATAATGTCTTTTAACTTTTTAGTAGTCTATCCCCTCTTCATTTTCTCTTTAACACTCTTAGATGTTGGCCTCAGTGGTATATGCAAGAGCTCCACCTTTAATTCTTTAGATGTGACAGGGTGTGTTTGGCTCACAAAAGTGCTTTTCCGAAACTCATCCAGTCCACAAGTCCGTGGAGGTATGAGGAGGAGGGAGCAGTTTTCTTGAGTAGCGTGTTTTACAGAACTGTTCTGTCCGCAAGAGATTGTGAGGTGAAAATGGTGATTTATGAACTTAACCCACAAGATGGTGCTGTCTTTACAGACTGTGGAAAATGCTGTTTCTTAGCAGGAAGTTTTCTGCCCTTAGAGAACTATTTCATTTGTTTTGTTGTTTTCATCATTGCCAGTTTCAGCATCTCAGAGAAATGATGCTCCTGTTAAAAAGGGCTCCAGAATTTGCACCATCATGAGGACATGTTCTGTACTAGGGGCTGGTATTTATTAATGATATGGAGATTTCACAGATTTGGAGGCTTGGGAATCTATCTTTCTATCTCTGGGGGTTTGACACAAATTTCACTTTATTATTAGGATAATCATTAACATGGTATGTCATTCCAAAGGAAAATTCAACACAATTTTCTGGTAGACACACACGTCCTACATGTTAAAAATGTTTTCATTATTGCAAAAGAACTCTAAAGTTTCACTGGATTTAACAAAACTTTCTTAAATTTATAGCACTTTTCTGCTTCCTGAAACAGCTTTTTGTGTTTTCTGTGCCATCTGTGTATGTACAAAGGAACACAACAGCCATGGGTTGGGTTGGGTAGGGTTGGGCTGGGTCGGGTGGGTTTAGACTGGGTTGTGCTGGGTTGGGTGAGGTTTGGTTGGGGGGAGTTGAATTGTCTTGTTCTTTGCATGAACGTGAATTAAAATGTGGTGCTAAATGCTGCACTTTGGCCTGAAAGTTATTTGGGGACAGGATTTTGAAAATAGCATCATGAAGAGGACGACTCACCTGGAGTGAGGAGGATATACCTCAAGCTCCCAAGCGCTTGAGCAACACCTTCATTACTCATTAGACTACACTAATACATTACTTTAAATTGCAATAATAATAAAAATAAAAATTAATCTTTAAGCCTTAAAGTTATATTGAAAAGGCCTGTCACATTTAGAAGCAGCAGCAGTAAAATTTTCTGCTCTGTGCTGAGAAAGCCAAAGAGGAAAAACACCACTCTGGTAAAAAATTAAATGAATTAATAAAAATTGATCATCTCTACCCAATATCATTTTTTCCTTTTTTAGTTACCCAGCTGGATTCACAACCTTCCCATGATTTCAGCTTAACCTTGACTCTACTTCCTATAGTTTTGATTTTTTTTTGGTTTTTTTTTTTTGTCTCGTCTTTTCTCTCCTTAGAAGGCACCTATGTATTGAAATCAGCACTCATTGGGCAGATCGAGTCAATATGGAGACTCTTTGGTGGCCTCTGTGCCATTTGTCACATTTATTACACCCAGCCCATCTTCAGGGCTTTATTAACACTGCCGCTGGCCTGCGCCACAACCCCCGGCAGGATCGATTCCATAGCTATTTCCCCTTGGATCTCTCCATAGATCTTTAAAAAGATTCTGGAGCCTTTCAGCTCCAGAAATGGATTGAACAAGATGAAAATGGATTTTTTTTTTTATACTCCACTAACTGTTTTAAAGGTTATTTGTAACTACATGTTTTAAACATATCTCTCTCATGCATTTATTCCAAAAAAATGTTCATGGTTTGTTCTCCCTCTCCCAGGAGATCGGTAGTCCAAGCAGAGCTGTTCCCAGGGTTTGCAGTCTTGTTAAAATCACAATCTTTCAGCTGACGTGCTTTTGAAATCAATTTTCAATCTTTAGATTCATTAGTATAGCTTTACAAAAATATCCCTATGCTTGACACATGAAAACAAAAAACTAGAGGAACATCTTCCTCTTTGTGAGACAGTTCTCTATCTTTTTTTGACTTAGAAGGCGGAGCTCTGGTAAATGAATTTATAAGCAGTTTAAAGAAGTAATTTTCAGATCTGTTGTTTCCAGTTTGAAAACCCAAGGTGTAAATAATAACTCTTTCATCCTCATTGCTGCACTTTGGTCTGAAAAGGCCTGTCACAACTCAAAGCGGGATGGGGAAGGAGCTGCAGCTCAAGAAGTGCCACAGAAAACGAAGGACAAATTAACAGAAAACCATTGATTAGGTCATCTAAGGGCAGAGGGCTGGGGAAGAAATGAGTTTTTAGGGCCCTCAAGACACCAAGAGGCCTTAAATAGCCCCTTACAAGCCGCAGCTGAGGCTTCCATCCGTACCCTCTGCCTGGAGCCTGTTTAAGCTCAGGCCTGGGACTGTCATCCTTTTGGCCTGGATCCATCATTTCTGCCTGAGCGGCTGTTGTAGGTGCACCTGTTTCCGGGGCGCTCTGGGTGCTGGCCGCAGCCCTTGCTCTGGATTCTGGCTGGTGATCTGGTACAGGTGAGCCAGATGGATTTTTATTGCTGGATACTGATAGAGGTGGAGCTTGTGAGACACTTTTGAGGGATCTCTAGAAGGCCCTACAAGAAGAGCTATAGGAAAAAAAATGCAGTGGTAAGTGGCTTAATGAGTAATTTTCCCAGCTGGGGAATTGCATAATGAGTGTGGTTAAAAAATGCATTTTTGTTTCAAAAGGTTTTGTTTCCTTCCCACGGGTACCACTCACTACACCTTTAAAATCTATCCTCACACAGCTCTTCGATTCACTCCAGAGCCTCTGGTTTGATATGATTCCGTGTGGCAGATGGCAAATAGTCTCCGTTTGTCTCACTGCTGTCTTTCCACGAGTAGCGACACCTTCCAGCCCAGGCTGAGAAGATGCTTTCAATAACAAGAGGATGGAGTCTGTTCAGTTATACTCAGTTTCAATCAGGGGCAACCCTGGCTACGTGGGCCTGTATCTGTGTAGTGTGGTACTCTCAGCGGTCAGGAAAACGACTCACATGACACACGCGTGTCTCTGGATTGAAAGCGTGGCCTCTGATTTGGAAACGTACATCCAAATTTTAGCTTTAAACCCTTTTCACTCTACCTGCACCCTTTCCCTGTTTCTAAAACTTGTACAACAAGACATATTATGCACTTAGTAAGTTCTGGTGCTACCTCAGCTTCCTCTGGAGTTAAGGAAGTTCTCTCCCTCCCGCAGCACTGTGATCATGTATATAGGAATATATCCAAGGAGCTGCACAAATACGCAGGTGCCACTGAAATTCTTAAATAGTATTGTAAGGCAGGTGAAATAATTTGTAATTGCTGTGCCATCACGACAAGAACATCCATACGTGCTGCGAACAGTAACAGAGGGCTGCAGAGACAAGATTTCTGAGGTGTATAGGGATTACTATCAATCTCTCTAGAGAGAAACTGTAGAAAATGAATTGGAGGCAGGATAATTAAAGTTGCAAAGGGACCATCATGACGTGGGGACACACGGCTGGAGCGTGGCTCTGGGATGCTCCGTGCCAAACCCCTTCAGCAGCCAGGCAGACGTAAAGGATTGGCTCGCACAGAAAGCGGCTTCGGAACCCGCTCTGTCAGCGGAGCAGTGTTGCAAAGCTCCGAGAGCCAGCTCGGAAAAGGCAGGCGCCGCTTCCACTGGAGTGCCTGCGACTGCAGGCAGCCGAGAGCTGTGAAACCACACGCTGCTCCGGTCTTTGCTTCCAGCTCTGCGCGGTGTGAGCAAGGACTCCAGCAAGGCAGGGAGTGGAGGATCTGCTGCTGTTCATCATCTTCACTGGTCACTTCATTCGGATGAGTTGAGCAGGAATATTGACTTGGGTACAGGGTGAAGAGCACAGAAGGATGATTTGAACTGTCTGAAAGTGCCTAAGCCTGATATTCCTAGCAAACAGCAGTGCTCAAAGCTGGAGCAGGATTGTAAAGCTAGGCACTCGCTGGAACTGAGGAGCCAACCCAAGCTAAGACAGCAGCTCTTTGGGACCTCTCGAGATCATCCCAGGAAGAACAACAGCAAATTCAGGAGTACTGTGGATTTAAAAGCAAAATAATTGCTATTGCCAAACTATCAGCTGACTCATCTACTTTAAAACTGAGACTGGGACACCGCTGGAAAAAGGGAAACAACCTGTGCTGGCCAAGTCCGGGGAAGCAGGTGGGCGAAAAGGGCTTTTCTATCCTTGCTCCACTGTGATCTCTAGTTAAGTGTTCTGGTCTATTTGTGGAATAGGCAGGAAAAACCTCTGCAAATTACTTCTCGGGTCTGTTGCCAAAAGCAAAGAAACTGTTTTGGGTAAGAGTGTGGGCTGATTAGCGGTCGTCTTGAAGAATGTCTGTCCAGGACACCGAGGACTTTGGAGCAGAAAATCTCTCAGAGAAGTCTCGGATGATTCCCAGCCTCCCTCCATATGACATAGATGACCAGCTCCTTCCAAGGGAGCCACGGAGCGCCTGGTGCTGCTTGGCATGGACCCTGTTGGTGGTCACCATGAACTCTCTGGTCTTCCTCATGAATTTACTCCTGCTGTTTACATCTTCACCATCGTGCTGCTTCCCACCATTGTGGTGGTTTACTTTGGCTTCCAGTGCCACTCTCAGGTAAGTGAGCCTGGCTCCGTTTGGCTGCCAACAGCCACCTCTAAGGCAGGGCCACCCATAAGGGGTTTATTTTAGCCCATGGCGAGCAGTGATTGCACAGGCAAGGTCAGACTTCCCCAGCTTTGGCTCTGTTTTCATAAGAGGTGTGTGCACATATAGATTTTTTTCCATAAAGAGAGGGTGTTTTATAGGCTGAGCTAACAAGAACAGGTTTATGGTGGTTGTCGCTGACCCGCAGGCTCTCGGCTGTACAAGGGAGCGGTGGCTCCTGCTTGGTGTCTGTGACCTGGCAATAAGCAGGGCTGGCACGCGGGTATGTCTGGGGAAGCACAGCTTTAGGGCTTCTGGGCTAATTGTCTTAAAGTAGCTGGTCAGTACCCCCACATTTAGTGTCAATAGGTTAGCACAGACAGGCTTCGTTTGGCAAGGCGGAGGGAACACTGACAGGAGCTGCCTGTGACTGCCCAGCTCCTTGGGGACGGAGATAGATGGGAACCCTTGGCCCTGACCCCCTGGGCACTGCCCTTTGTACAGTTGTTTAAGCGTGAGGTGATCAGAGATAAAAAGACAGCATTTCACAAGATTGAAGGAGGTGTCGATCTTGAGGGCACACCTGATGGCTGCCAGGAAGGAGCAAGGTACGTTCTTACCCCTCCTTTCTTCCAGTACCGTGGGAAATAGAAGTTTAATTGGGCAATAAAGTTGCATTGCCATGAAAATCACAAGCAGCTGTGACAGGGCAGGTGAACACGCTCCTTGCCTTGACAGAGTTGCTGTTTACATTTTAATGTCACAATATTTCTCTCTTCTCCGTGACCTCTGTTAGTAATGACTCTGTTCCCTTCCTAATTCACACAAGTCCTACATGAGCTCTGGTGGGGTTTGCTACTTTCCATTTCAATGAGCCCTTTGCAGTGTCTGTCATACTTGATCTGCCTATTGTCTAATTATAGAGTTAGTACCGTCTAATAGAATATATAATCCCCTTTTTATGCCAAACTGACATTCAGATGTATTCAAAAATGTGCTGCTCAGTTTCTCGCCCCAGTAAATGAGCCCAGTTTGTCAGGAAGGGCTCTGGCTGTGTGCATGCCTGTTTCAGTTGGTTGCTGTCCTCTGCATTTCATTATTTCATTGCTTATAAATTTCTTGATATATTTCTACAAATGTTTTTGGAATCGTTTGACCGAGCATGGAAAAAAAGTAGTTCTGTTTTCCTCACGGGCAGTAGCTGTTAGAACAGCTCCATGTAACTTCTCTTGCTGGTTACCCAAAGTTGGAAGAGCAGTTGTACTTCCTACTTTGGGGAAAAGTTGACTGTGAGAATTTCTAGCTGTGACTGGGGAATGTGCTGTAACTTTCCAATACAGCCACTGCATTGGATTTTTTAGCTGGCATCCCAGCAACACAAGCGTTCAGCAACACAAGCGTTCAGCAACACAAGCGTTCAGCAACACAAGCGTTCAGCCCACAGCTCCCCATCTCCAATGTCCCTGACAAAGGGACTGTGCTGTTACTGTTTTCTCAGCACTGATGCATTTGCTGGGCTTAGAAGTTTGGCTTTGACTTTTATTGCCCTGAAATTACAACAACTCGTAGCTGCTGTTACTGAAAAGCTCTTCCTGATCCTACAAACTAATGAACAGGAGGACATCTGTCGTGGTAATGGTCTTGCAGACCAGGGCAGACACACGTGCTGCTGCTGAAGAAGCATAATTGAGAGAAATCATACAACCTTGGGCCAAGTAATTCCCACTGTGGCTCTGACACCCCCTGCAAATGCTTTACTATGGGATGCAGACGTGTGTGATGCCCAGCAGCATTAAGTGGGAGGCTCTGGACGGAGCCTTTCAGAAGATGCAAAAGGTTTTTCGTGTACAGTCAGGTGCACCAGGAGCAAAAGCAGCTGTGCTGCTGTTTGCTGTATGGAGTCTTTTAATATAGACTTTTCTTGCTTGCTGGCTGGAGTCTTTTAATCTAGACTTTTCTTTAACAGGCAGTATGGCTTGACAAGAGCAGCCCTTCGCCTTTAGGCTACAGCTTTTCCGTGCCTTCCTAGTAGCCAGAGGCTGGTTTCTGTGCGGCAGATCCATTAGATGGACATTTTTTTATTTTTTTTTAGTGTGATAGGTTGTTTCTTGTACTGCTGAAAGCATGTTGTAAAAGGAAAGGAAGGCTGGGGAGATGGGGCTTGCCTGTGGCTTTTGTTAATGCAGAGCAACTGAGTGGCCTGACCCGGATCTCCTGCTGCCAGGATGAAAGGAGGGATTTAAATACCACTCAGCCAGGACCAGTTAGAGTGCTGGATGCTTTGCAGCAATGTGGGGTGAAGGGGCTTTCCTGGCAGACTTTGCAGTGCAAATTGATGCCAGAGTGTAGAAATGAGAACAGTGTGTACCCAGAAGACAGAACACAAAAGGGTCTGTTCCAGGGCAGGAGTCTGGAGAGTCTCCAGCCAGTGGGTAGCTATGGAATGACCAGCCTCTTTCTGCAGAACCCAACATCTTGCTGTATTTTATTTACTTATAATTTTCAGTGCGTTGTGCCACCCACACCAGCGTAGCAGCAGGAGACTTTATTATTTGGCTTCTGCCTGTCAAATACTAATCTGTGTTGTTCTGATGTTTTAATAAAGCTTAGTGGTTCCTGCTTCGGGATCACTGTGCAGTGCTCTTGCCCCACAGTGATGCTGGAATAATTGAAAGCTTGATTAAGAAGTGCTGTCAGTCAAACTGCATAGCCTGAAGATTGCTGAGCTCAGCTTGGAGAGAGAGAAGAGGGGTGTCTGTCTGTGAAAGCATTAGAAACCATCGCCAGGTCTGTGACAAGCTCTGTCTCACTCTTCCCACAGGTGCTGCACTCAGCTGCCCGCTACTGCAAAAGCGTCCTGGATGACAACAGCTCCTCTGCCCTCATTATCCTGGGCTTCATCATCATGTCCCCCCTCATTGTGGCAGCCATGGCTATCTACTGCAGCCTGGCCAGGCGGCTCCGTCTCTTCACGTGCTTCCAGCCCTACAGCAGGGCTGTGTACAAGGGGGTGAAGTGGCGCTGGTACGAGGAGGGAGGTCTGTGCGGCTGTGTTAGGGGGTGGAACACCCAAGTCAAGGCCTGGGTGTAAATTTGCAGCGCCAGAGGCCCTGCCCTAGCCAGCACCCTCTCCTCCCTGCCCTGTCCCTCCTTACCGTCACCTCCCAGAATCACCATCCTGAGGTCTCTGTAGATGAGGGTTGTGTAGGACCTGGATGTGAGAGGAAGGGAGATCATTCATGAGCCATCTCCTGCGGCTTTGTCTGTCCCTGGGTATCATTCTGCCCACCATGAGGGAAATACAGCAAACTCAAGTCCTTGGTGGTAAAGATGGTGTTCAGCCCTGAAAAGACCAGGGACTCTTCCCAGTGCCTGTTGCATTTAGGGCCCAGCACAGTTTCCAGCCGTGACAGCTCATTGTGCCTCACACGGGGCACTGAGCACATCTCTGTGGGATCAAACAGAGGTGAGAGCAGCTGCTGCCTTTGCTGCATGCCTGGGAGAGATCCCTTTAGGAATGGCAGCCTTTGGTGAAGCATCCAGCCAACAGTAGTTTTCCCCAGTGTTGTGCTGCCCATGTTTCCAACCTCTTGCAAAGCTGTCTATAGGTCACTGCCTCTGTGATGTTTGAGATCTACCACCTTCCAACACATCAGATGTTCTGCCTCCCACTTCGCGATCCCTCTTTCCCATGGTTTATAGCAGTGCTTATGCTCCTTTTGCTAGTCCTGAATGCAGTGAATCTTTTGGTGCCCCAGTGAGGATATCTGGAGGGCCTAGGAGCCATTTCAGCACCGGCACTGTGTTGTGTCCTGTGTGAAGCAAGGATTGAATGAACCACAGAGCCTGACTGGCCCTCGTGACAAATGCAAGTACGGCAGCAAAGCGGTTTCTGGGGAGCCTGATGTGCTGAGTACGTGACCTGCAATGGTCTGGGTGATGTGTGGGACCACAGCAGCACACTCCCTAGAAAGGGGCTGAGCCCATCTGAGACCTGCTGAGCAAGGGAACTCTCCCTCCTGTGGTTCTGCAGAGCTCCCACAGGGCTTGGTTAAGTCCACTGGATTCCCCACTTGACTCCAGTGATCTCTGAAGTAACACCACAGTTGCAATTTACGGCACGTGGTAGGACAGAGGGTCTGAAGGTAAGAAGGAGTGGCAGGATGGGGAAAGTGCAGCAGCTTGATGTGTGATTCTTTTCTTTCAAATCACTGTGGGTCTCGGTGTTCAGTCGATGGGGTCTGTCTGCTGCTGACCACTGTAAGCTGTGTGCTCCCACTGGCTGTTGTTCCCCTCCCTCCCAAATATAACTGTTTCAGGTGTTATGTATAAATAAAGATCATGTCAAATCTCCAAAACTGAGAGAGTTTGTTCTATCTCAGGGCACCGGCTGCACCAGGAACAGCCGCGTGGTGCCCATTGTACCACATGCGTCACCGAGTTAAAATCTAATGTGTTTTCTGGTTTCTTTTAAATACATTTTTTAAACGTCACATATTCTTTGCCATTCCCTTTTGGTGTGGACTTCTGTTTCCTCCATACACCTCTGCTGTCAGTCTGTTTCTTATCTGGAGGTATAAACAGGAGATAAATAGTCGTAAATAGCCGACAGAACTGGAGAAAAATAGAAGTTCTGTTTCGAAAAAAAGGGGCTGTTGTGCTAAAAGATAATAAGGTTTTGCCTGGGGGCAATATTCGCTGACTGGATATGGACATTTGATACGAGCTGTTGTTCCTTTTGCTCACCTGTCATTAAATCCAACTGCTTTTAAAATGAAAGTATTCGTAAAGCTAACTGGGGCAAGTACTGCAGCGAGCCATTCCCCGGCTGCCTCTGCAGAAGAAATGTAGAGTTATTGGCAACAACCTTCCTAATAAAACAAAAATTGATTCGATTTGGTATTTTACTTTACAGAGAGTTTTAATAACAAAGGGGAAATGAATCTACCTGAAAGCACACTCCTCTCTAGCAGAACAGACCTCCTGTCAGAGAGTTCAGGCCGTACCTCGGGGGTATCCTGGCACAGGCAGAGAGCACAACAACGTGTCGTGAGCAGCAGCGCAGCTCCGATGGGAAACTGGTTTGATCCTAAATTTCCTGTAGAGAGTACAGAGGCATCCTTAATATCCTCAGCCTTAGATTAAGCCCTGAGGGCAGCTGTGCCAGCCTGTTTTCTGCAGGGCTGATGTGCCAGGCAGGGCCTGGCCCACAGATGCTGGGGGGAGCCCAGAGATGCCCGCCTGTCTCTTCTGAACTCTCACAGGCCGGGCTTTGTTCTGTCAGCTCCCATCCCAGTGCAGAGTTCAGGCCATAGCTCTGCTTAGCAAGGTGCTGAGGGAGGACAGTGAGAAACATATTTTAACTGGTTCGGTTTGTTTTAAAGTCCAACTCTGTGTGGATTTAATTTCCCTGCAACATCATCTCCACGATTCAAAGTCATAGCACTAACTTGGTTCTGATGCACCTCAGAAAGATGCTAAAATATATTTTCAGCTAAAAAGACTTTGGTCAGGTACAGTGCATGTTTTGTTTCCCTGCTGCTCTGTCATCATTGAATGCTCCAGATCCAACCCTGATGAAATCACTAGAAAGATGCCACGTCTCAGTGGGTGTTTAATGACTTAGCCCTTCACACCACGGCTGGAAGCAGCTGTTCTGGCAAAGGGGGAAATAAAAGAGACACAGTTGCCTAGCTGCTCCTGTGTCATGCCTGGGAACACGCAGTGGACTTGGTGCTAAGCTAGAGCTGGACTCATAAATCCGCACGCAAACACGTACACAAGAGGGAATCGTAAAGCTGAGCGAAATATATGAGACCACGTCCAGGCTTTCACCTGTCGCATTAATAATATGACTAAGGGGTTCATTAGGGCTGTTGATGCTGCTCATGAGCATCCCTTTCACCCTTCCAGGTGGCTTCCCCAACACAGAGAGGTGTTGGTTACCAGTATTTAGTATTCAATTTATTATCCCTTTCCTCTGGACTTATCAACTGCTCACGCTGCTCCTAAGCAGCTTTGCTGCGTAGTCAACTAGAGCAGCTAAGGACCAGCTTCCTACACCCGGCCGAGGTTCCGGGAGTCGTGCAGCCCGGGGCTCAGTTGCTATAGCAATCCAGGTCTCCTCCTCAGCCTGCACACACGTCTGTGTTTGCCAGCAGCTTATGGAAACTTTATAGAGAGATTACATATGGATTTAATATGACAGAAACGAACACTAACAGGTTTCTGCAAGCAGCAGGAAGAAGAGCTTCTCTCAACACACAGGCTTATTAAGGACTGTCTCTGATTTGTACAGTGTGGAAGGTCTGGTGATGAATAAGCCCAGGTGCTCCTGAAAAAAAAGAACAAATTTTTCTCTCACACAAGTGTAGCTCTGGCCCAGTGCTACTGAAATCAGCAGAGACACTTCAGATTTACAGCAGGGTAGAAGAGAGCACACTTCAGCCCCAGGGAATGCAAAGCCTGTACAAAACACGGGGAAATTCTAAGCCAGTGGAAACCAGGGACTGAATAACCAGTTCCCTGCCTCCCTGCTTTTGCCAATTGAAGCCTCCGAGTCCAGTAAAAAATCTAGATGAAATGTCTGAGCCATTTCCCAGTACTTTCAGCTGGGTCCTCTGGTGCCTTCAGTTATTGAAGCTCTCATCTGGGGACAGTACAAATGAGAACCATCTGTCAAGCTAACTGAAATCACGAAGATCTTTTAGAGCCAAGGACAACACAGCATTGATCGGAAGGATGCTAAATTCCTCCCTTGAGGGAGGCCAGTGAAAAGGAAGCTGGAACCTGCTGCATGGACCATGAGAGGAAATCAAATGCAGACTGGCAGATCGAAGGGTAAGGCTGTGGCTGCCAGGCTGTGTCCCACCTCTGCTATCGACTGAGTTGGATGAAAACGGAGCATCCTTCCTGCTCCCAAGGGGTGCTCTGTCAGCACTGGGAGCAGTGCAGGCAGTGAGAATAATCCCAGCTATAGCCATGCAGCCAAAAGATGGGACTGGGGCTCTGGGGTTCTTCTTGGGACAGTTACTCCACCACCCAGGGCACAGCAAGAGACGTTAAAAGGAACCAAATTCAATGTGAATTGGAAGCACTCACATCAGGGTTCTGCTTCTTCTGAAGAGTAAGTTACTGATCTCTTGCAAAGTATTCTTAGGAGACTGGCTCTTGCTCTCGATCTCCCCACAGGCACTTTAATGCTCCATGTGCTTAGATTTCTGTGAATAACTCTCTAAGCTAATTTGGCAGCGACCTGCACAGTAATATAATTCCAGTGACATATGTGCTGGACAATTTCTTTCGCCCTCTCTATTTGCGTTGCTAACTGCTTAATTGTAACCTGAATGTCTTTGGGGAAATTTCCATTGTCTTCCTTCGCCTCCCTCCTCTTTCCCTGAGCTAACTAGTCACCAGCGATTGTTTCCAGCTCTGCCAGAAAATTTCATTAGAATGAATGGAAGCGATTAACGAAAGAATAATCAGGGAGTGCCTGCCAAGGGCTCCCTCACTCAGCCAGCTGATCTTCCCAGTACGTAAGTGCCTGCAGAGTGGGTCGCACGCTGCAGCCCTGGCCTGGGAATGCTTCTCTGGGATCTGGCTGGGGCAATAACCATGAGAGCTGCTGTGTGAACGAAAGGGGCAAAGGTGAGAATGAAAGTGCCAATTTAATCTGGGTTGCTGATACACCAGTGTCTCCACCTCCATCAGACTAGTAGGTGGAGACACTGCCCAGTTTCTCCCCACCTCAGGAAGTTCTGAATGGCAGAAGGAAACAGAGAAGCTGTACGGGTGTTTTCAGGTGTGTTGTGTAGCTTTGTTAAAATGCTGATACTGTCTGTCCAGCACACACTGCCGTTGGCCTTGTCATTTAAGAGTGGCAGAAGAATGTGAAAATAGATAAACTTTATGCAAAAAAAAAAATTAATAAAGTAAATCAATAGTAACACAGAAAGTCTGGAAGGGTACACCTGCTGGACATTGCAGACACTACTTCCCAGGTCTCTTTGAGACCTAGAGACTGCAATTTAGAAAAACCCTGCTGATCACCATGACTCATCTCTCTTCACTGGGCCCATCAGCACCATGGTGTTTCTTGGGTTCATGTCTGGATGTGAAGAGATGGATTGTGCTCTGTTTTTTTTGGCCCTCCCTTAGCTGCCTGTCATCTGCCAGGATGGAATTACCCCTAATTTCATATACTGTTTGCAAATGCGTGATGTAGTTTGTTCCATGCCTGGAGGAGCAGCTATTCTCTTGTGTGCCCAGGCCTCAAGATGGTGCTGTGGGGCTGAGTCTGGAACATTCGAGTTCTCTCTGGTGCACCCAGACTGGAGTGAGACTTTTTGATTTAGGACAGCTGGCCCTGGCCCCCGTGTTGTTTGCTTCCTGTGACTACACCCAGCACCACGGATGCTGGAACACACAACTGGCTTCAGAGTGGTTTATGTCCAGACTGAGAACTCACAAAGCCGTGGGACTGGGTGGAAGGGGCACCGAGCACACCGCCTGGATCGGTGTTCCAGTTCAAGCCTTGGCCCAAGTGTCACCTCCTTCCAGTCGTGTCCATCGGTGGACACTGATTCTGGGTTGAATCCTTTGTGACCGGTCAAGGCTAACAGCATCTGCCTCTGGAGTCTTGGCCAGATCTGGTCCTACTGAGCTGGTGAGGGGGGAAAAATGCAAAGGAGGAGGGAGCGTATGATGGTGTGAACCTCTGATCTATTGCTGGAAGCCAGTGTCTTTTCACAAGAGAAAACTCAAGGGGATCAGTGTGTCCTGGCACAATGCACATATTTTCTGTAATTGCCAGCGATGACCTCCAAGCCAGGCGTCACTGCCTTCCCTCTGACCTCAGCCAAGCTGCTGCCTGCCGCTGAATACGGACTCGACTGCCCCAGAGCTGAGCTGCTGACAGGACCCATCGCTCTGTGGCAGCAGGATTGTCAGGGGCTGCCATCTTTCCCGTGTGAAAGAGCAATGCAGGGGCAGGCTGGGCAGTGCTCCCGGGTTCTGCGGTGGCAACCCAAGTGAAGGATCTACACCCCATTCCCCAGGCCCCAGAAGGAAAAATAGGGACATTTATCAGACCAACAAAAGAGCCACTTGTCATGAGAAGAGCCATGAGCTGTCCAAGTTGGACACAGCGCTGCAAGGGCTGTTGCAGCCGTCATGGTTTTTGCTTTGCATTTACGCTTTCTGCCAGTCCATGAGCTCATGGAAATGCTGGCAGTTGGTGTGGGCAGGCAGGACAGTCTGCAGTGTCCGGCCCAGGCTGTGGGTGGGTGGGTGCACTCCAATGCCAGAAGCATTTCAATCTCAGTCAGCTTGCTAAGGCAGCTCCTCCCCAGCGCCCCAGCAAGGAGGACCGAGCGGCTGCATAACCAGGAGTGTGGAGAGGAGGAGAAGGGACACTCTCAGCACCTACAACCCTCACACCCAGTGAAGTGCGATCTAGAGCTGCACTCCAGGAAAGCTGGTTTGCTGGCAGCGCTGCCCAGGGGACCTGTTCTTGGACTCTTTCCCTGAACACAGGCCTAAAAACTCCTCCATCCTGAGCCAGCTTCGAGGAGGAGCAAAAGGATATCTACTCAGGACATTGCCTGCATCCAGCACAACGTCTGAGAATGACTGAAAGGGGCACTGGCCCTTCAAGAGCATCCTAACTTTGAGTTGCCTGTTGAGCCACACCAGCCAGTGAGCATGGAAGGAGTTGGAAGCAGCCAGGCAACGTACATTTCACAAAGGTGCTGGCTCTGTCTTTGGCTCCGTGGCTGCAGGGCCGTGGCACTGAGCAGGAAGGTTCATTCCTTCTGCTCACCTGAAAGCGCTGCTCTGCTCCTGCTCTTCAGCAGCACAGTTAATAAACCAATGTGCTGAAACCACTCTTTTGTCAACGCTTTTCTATCTGCCTGGCACCAGGCAGGAGGCTGCTGGAGTGTCTTACAGCCTTTGTGAAGTGTTGCAATCCCAGTCAGGTTGTCTATGACTGCCCTGCCCACCTGCATGGGCTGCCAGCAGATGTGATTATCAGGGCAAGGGGAGGATCACAACTTCCCAGCCCCTGCATCGATCTTGTCTCTCTCCAAGGAGTGTAAAGGGATGAGAACCTGCCTGAGGAAGATGGGTTTAGATAACACAGTGAAAACTGCAAAGAGAAAGCGACAGGCCCAGCTTGGGACCTGAAAGGGCAGGTGGCCAAGAGTGTGAAGGGAGCTGGCTCTGAGCCACTTGTCTGCAGAAGAAAACATGGGAATGCAGTTGGCTCTAGGGGGTGTCACTATGGAAGCAACCGGCGCTTGGGGTCTGATGCGCACAGCAGCCTTGCTGCTAGCGAGCTGCTGCGCAAATCCCTGGCATCTCCAGGGTGTGAGACTGAGCAGAAGACAATTACAGGCTGTTGAGCATTTCGCACAGGCACAGACCAGCTGTGGTCCACCTTTAATGCCATTGAAGGTAACTTTTTGCAACAGACTTTTGTGGAGGAGGAAGGGGAGACAGCTGTGTTTTTTCTTTGCCTGTGGTGTTTCAGCATGTACTTGTCAGGCTCTGGAAACCTGGGGCTTTGACCAGATCTACTGGCACCAGTTATCTTGCTGGATATTTAGAGGGGAGCTAAAAAGCCATTCCCAGCCTTTTTAGGTGCTGAAGATTGTTTCGACATCCTGTCTCTGGGGCTACTTTGTAAGACAGGACACGTCTGTGCAAAGCAATTTGTTCCACTGTCAGCACAAGTGGTGGGCTCAGCATCCTAAAGGTCAAGCAACTGTACTGGGAAGGACTGCTGGGCCAAACCAGAGGATACTGACGTGCTCCTGCCCCTGGAGACTCGGTGGGCAATCCTCCAGCAGGTATAAAATAGACAGGATGTTCAGGGCTGGACTCTGGTTTTCAATGGTTTCTGCGAACCTCAGGGAGAGATAAGAAGCCAAGCAAAAAAAATCCCAAACAAGCCAGTCAGGAAAGCAGTGGTGCTGTCTGCTTTGCTTCTCTGCTTTCAGATGCTGCCAGTTTCGTTTGTGCCTCAAGTGTTTCTCAAGTGCATAGGGTAGAGCGAAGGAAACCAAGCCCTGGACCCTAAACTGATGAGCAAAAGCAAAAATAGAAGCCAGGGGAGCAGACTTCCTCCCAGACAGAAGCCTTTGTTGCTGAAAGCCAAGAATATCTGCTTTGTTCCTGAAAAGTCCTCCTGACTCCTTGGCCAGCTCCTGCTCACTGAGCCAGGCTGTTCCAGCACCAGTTGTGATGCTGAGGCCGGGGGGTCTGCTTAGCACATTTTGGCGAGACCGGCAGAGCCGGTGTTCCGGAGTAGACTGTCCATAGCCCATTCCCACAGGCATCAGCAGAGACACAAAAGTGTTTGTTATGCAGTTTGAAAGACACTGTCCCTTTGTGGTGCCACATGCACAAGTTCCTCTGAGGCTGGACCTGGAGGGAGAGATGTTCAAGCAGCATGACTCACTCTTCTGGACATGGTTTTGGTATGACCCGTTTGTTTACCAGTAAAAAATACAGTGTCTGGTCTGCAACAGTATTTTATGTTTACAGCACACGTGAGGAGCAAAGGGTTGTAAGAGCTCTGCATCATGGGGGACCCACAGGAAACTTGCTCAAGGCCACTGCAGCTGGTCAGGGGCTGAGCTTCGAGGGAATGCTGGTAAAAATGGAGAAACGATTGCCATGAAAAGGGAACATGGGACCTTAGTTCAGCCCCTCCACGCCAACTGCTTTAGGAAGCCCTTAGACTGCTGTGACCCTGCCTGACCCAGAGGCCGGTGGTAGCACAAGAGTTTGGCTGTTTGGTTGCCATTCTAGCTGTGGTGACCATGTCCCATGTCGGCCACCAGCCAACATTCAGACTCCCACCTTTTCAGCCATCCCGGATTCCTCAGCCTTCCTAAATCATCTGCAAAAGCTCTGAGATGTAAACAGAGTCTCTCCACTCACACAGCACTCACTCTTTCAAAGGCACAAGCGTTAGCTGAGCCCAGCTTGAAAATAAACACCCTTATCTCTTGAGACGAGCTCAGCCAGGCAGCACTTTTCAGGGACTGGTCTCCCTGCTAGAGCCTCGGGCTTCACCACAGCAGTAGATGGCATGGGGCAAAGAGATCCTACCAGTTTTCTGCAAACTGCTTTTGGATAGCTCTTACTCCCTTTTGGAAACAGCTTTCTTTCCTCACACCGCCTTTCCCCTCCTGAGGTCTTGACCCGCAGGCAGGGAGGATGGAATTGTATCAGCTTTGGGGGACAGATGCTTTTACAAAGGCCACTTTTCTTGCAGGCACCAGCTGCACTTCTCACTGCTGCTGGACATGGAGCTGCCGTTGAATTTGCTGTTACTTCCTGACTCCATGTGAGCCAAAGGCACCAGGCAAACACTCTACTTGTGATATTCTGGCATTTGCTTTCTAGTTGCAACTGGACTCCAGATACTTAGAAACCCACAGGGAAAAAAAACAAACAAAACAAACCTATATTGAGGAAATTGATCAGTCAGGCTTCTTCAGACCATAAGAGTCTTTTTAGTTCAGGTTACAGAGAAAGAGTTCAGTCAGCCTTCCACTTCTTATCCACAATGCAATACTCCTTATCCTGCATAAATAGAGTGAGCAGGGGTAGGGCAGAAACCCCTCTTGCCTTGCTGCAATCAAGGATGTCATGCAATTGGGTGAGGGTATGGAAAACTTGGTTATTTTTCTAGTTTGTCCTCAGGAGCTGGGCATGGCTCTGTGCCTGCCTGCCTCCCTGGGCTAGACCATTCCTGTCAGCACCTGGCAAACCAGGTTTCCTTGGGATTTGCAAAGGTGCTGTGGGTGGAACTCACCCCAACTTCTTGGTTTCTCTGATCAAGGGCCTTTTGTCCATGGGGCTTTTTGGTGCTTTGCTTTGCATCATTTAACTTCTTGCTCCTTGCCATAATTTTAGCCACACAAATGTAGCCAAAGGGCGTGATGCACCTTTGGGGTTGTCTCATCAAGATAGCAGTGAGCGAGAATAGGGTTTGTTATTACTTGTGAGCTGGAAAAATGCAGTTTGAGGTTCCTTGGAGTACAGATGTTGTAGCAGCAGAATTCCCCTATTTTCACCAGAAAGGGTACTTTGGGTCATGGTTTTCAATGGTGGGAAGTTAACCCTCATCCCAGCACAGCTGCAGACTTTTCGACACAAGGGTTTGATGCAAAAAAGGAATATTTACATTGGATTTGTGGGCTTAAATGAAGGTCTAATTGCAAGGCAACAATATTGGTGCCCTCAAGTGCCTGTCTTCACAGGCTGTTGGTGTTGTTGCAGGACACTGCACACTGCAATCTTCTCTGGAATCAGTACACAGTATTTTACAGCATTTTGAGTGCTTTGCAATCAGCAAAAAATACCGAGTGCTACAGCAGCAGGTCCTCTTGCCACTGTGAATACGAATTGGGAAGGATGCTGGATGTCTGCTGACACAGGCAGCAGAGGCTGTTCTCCTGTGTCTCCTGTGTCTACCTGTACCCCAGGGCAGGGCTTGTTCAGAACAGATGCACCGGCTCACTGTCAATCCTGCTGGATAGGGCTATGGTTCAACCCCATGAACATTCTGGAGACGAGGAAAACTCTCTCCAATGCCTGGCAAGTGTCCCTCTGGCGCAAGACATTGTCATGAGGTCACTGCTGGAGTTCCTCCCACTTTCTAGATCATTCACAAACAGAAATAAAAAACTTTCTTCTTGGCCATGAAGACCTCTCACGTGTAGGGTGCCTTACCATGGTCTACTATAGGACATGGCTGACTTGGCACTCCTGCTGGCAACCTCTTTGACATGGTTGTGTCTGCTGCAGAAGGATTTAGGACATTTAAGTGACATAGGTTCAGTCTCCAGCTTTCGTGCTCCTTCCAAACTGTAACACAGGAAAGTCTTGTCATCACTGATTAATGAACAACTGTAACAAGAAAGAGTCCAGAAATCACTTCACTAAAACTGAAGCTCTGCTTTTTCATCTAAAATCCTGGGAAATGTTTGATTTGGGTTAGGGTCAGAGGTCTACCATACAGGGGTGAAAAGAAGGCATTTCTGCTGGGTTCTCCAGCTAGCAAAGGCTGGAGAAAACTGAGCCAAAGGGCTGTCTCTTCACATCCAGCCAGAGACAATCTGAAGGCCCAAGAGAGAAGGGTGAAGAACTCCCAGAACTTCATCAATGTTTTGGAGATTTGCAGGGAATTCTGTTCAAGAAAGTGGTAGTCTACACGCTAAATGATGCAAGCAATAATGTAAACAGCCTCGGGGGAGCACTGCAAATGGAAAGCTCCTTTTTTTTCAGTTTCACGGTTCCATTCTGTTTCTGGTTTTCTTTTTTACCCCTCTGTGACACCTCTCCATCACGTTCCATGCATCATCTCCGTTCCTGACAAGCTTGCCATGGCCTCTGGAGAGCTTGTCAGTCACAGAGACGAGGAAAGAGCCAGAGCACACGAACAGAGCAGCTCTAACTGACTCCTGAGTGCCTTTCATAGGGAAAGGATCAGAACAGCAACATCCTTGACAGGTGCCAGGAAGCGATGCAGAGGCAGAAAAAGCCCCATGTGTGGGAGAACTCTGCTAAACAGGATCTGCCAGACTTCCTCTGCATGAGAGACATGCAAGCAGGACGAGAAGTTAGGGCAAGCCCCGCACTTAGAGCAGCCCAGTTTGACCAAAGCTTCCCTGCTGCTTCCCTTGAACAGCAGCAGCACCACCTGAGATCACCAGCTGAATGTGCTGAGGGTGATCACTGCCTCCCTTTGCTCAGCCCTGCATCTCACCTATAGATACAGGCAGCTTTGGTCGTCCCCTTCTTTTGAGAACTGGGAGTGAGAATGTCTGTGGAAGGGGTAAGCATGACTTCATTTTTTCCTTGCTTCAGTTCTGCAGCTGGGAAGGGGAGGAATAGGTGGAGTTGCAAATGTTCCCGTGTTCAGTAAAGACCAGGATTTGAGTGTGAGCACGGACGGAGGTGTGAGCCCATGTTAGTGTGTGCTCAGCTGCTTGTTGCTGGTTTTGTTTGCTATGTTACTTCTCTGAATGCTTAGTGGCCTTCCCAGTGACCTGTCACCTTTCTGGGGGGGGGGGCATCTGTAGGACCATGCTCATTCAGTGGCAGATTTCCACAAAGCTACTCTGTTTAGCACCCTCACAAGGGACTTAACTCTTTTCCAACCTCAGTAATGCTTCTTATTTGATTGATTCTGCTTTCCTCTCCTGTAGGGAAGTGAGGAGCGTAGTCACAAATCCAGATGTCAGCACAAATCTGTTTCTCAGTGCTATTTGAAGCTATTTCATGCATCTCTTGAAACAGATGTGGGTAAGAATGACCTTGTAAAGAAGGCTGACAGTGACAGTCCTTGGGTAACTTGATCAAGTGTATTTAGGCGAGGTGTATTTATCTGAAAAGGCTGAAGGAGTGAGTCAGTGTCCACCCAGGAAGACTGCTAAGACAAGTACACTTATTTCAGGGTAATTTGAGGTGTCTCTGTTCATATATTTACGGACTAATCTAGTGAGAAATATCTGCAGCGTTTTTCGAGTTCTCCACGTCCCAGTTTCAAGGTATGGGAGACAGTCAGTGTTATCTAGTGCCAGAGCTTTAGGTCATTCGCTGTTAAATTGAGTATATGCAAGGTCTAATTATAGATGTAAGGGCTGTGACTAAGGCTGGATAATCCTACCAACATGCAAAACTAAGCTAGAAAGCCCTGGAAATGTAAATAAACGACCGTCTTTGCTGAGAGCAGCGAGCTTGGCCAAGTGCTGCACTGCCACGGGTTGCAACCCCAGCTCTATTTCTTCCACAACACTTGATGTCCAAGTGTTTACATAAGGTACACCCAAATGTTTACATAACATATACTCAAGTGTTTACACAACCTAGACCCAGTGTTGACAAGCTTCCCAGAGTCATAATAAAGCCTATGATCAATGACAATAATCCTCTGCCTTTAACTGAAACACGCATAGACCTGCGTACAGGACTGGTGGCTTATGGAGAACATTCCTGAAAAGCATAGATCCTGCTGAACAAGGGAAGCTTTGGTTCAATATTTGAAGTGACAGTGTACCATGATTCCTCTGGTGGATGGCTGGATGGGGCTCTGCATTCCCATCATCTGTTGGATTCTAGTCATTTTTGATGGAAGAAACAAATTAAAATCTGTAGAGGGAGCCTCCATGGAAGGGTGGGGAGCAGAGCGGATATTTCTGTCTAGTGGCACCACTTACTCACAGGGAAATATTTTTTGCTCTCATTGTTCTTTCATCATCGGGTCAGGCATTAGAGGACCCAGCTCTAGAACAAAAGTCTCTTATCCCCAAAATAGATGGGAATTGTTTTGATTGTTTTCATGCGTCAAGTCACCTCTTTTTTTTCACGGGCTACTGGAATTGCAGCTATTTCCCATGTCTGACGTGGGAGGAGTACAAGGCTGGGGACTTGCAATGAGGAAAGGGTAGCTATGAGCCATAGCATTTCCCAGCAGAACCCTCTGCTTGCTTTGGGCTTGTGTTTGCAACAGAGTTTTTAATCTGGAACCCCCTGCCCCACCTGCCTTCTTTCAACAGGAACCAGCAACCTGCTGATGGTAGAAAGTGTTTTTTTCCCCCCCTCTCTTCCCTCATCACTTTTAGATTCCAGCAGGATTGTCCTACCCTCTCAAATCTCAGTGTGGCTCTTTCCAGTAGAGTTCCCTTTAGGCCACCCACATGTTGGCTGCCACACAGCATCAGATGCCATTAGGCTTCTGCTCACATCAGGCGGCCCGTGGTGGAGCTGGTCCCTGTCTCAGCAGTAAGTTTACCTTCAGCCTACAGAAGGAAGCCTCTTGTGCAGCCCTTGGAAATCCCAGCAGCTGCCTTCCACCCTTTTAATTTATATAAAGACTGACCTCAAACTGAGTGTGTGATGGCAAAATAGGAGACGTCAGAGTCCTGCCGGCTCCTAAGTGTTGGTTTGCGTGGGGAGTGGCAGCCTTGCCCAGGGACAGCGTGTGCTGCTCCGCAGGCTTCCCTCCTGAGCGTGCGAGTGTCTTCCTGTACTCAGAAGCCTGACTGGCTCTGCTCTTCTGTGCCAGAAAAGCCAGACTCTCACATGGAAAGACTGTGGGAGATGGTGATGGGGTAGGGGAAGGTGACAGCCTGTCATTTGAGTTTATGCTTGACTCTGGTGTCCACCTGCTCAACGTGATGCTGGTTTTGAAGTGACAGAAGGTGGTACTTTGCCCAGCATTTGCTGTGTGGGGCCGCATGTTGATTGGCTTATTCTATCGGTGGCTTGTACGCACCAAAGCCTGGATCCACAAGTTGTCTACGTCTCTAGAACATGCTGAACACGTGGAAAATGAAGAACCAATGCCCTGAAAGAGAAACTCCAGTCTGACTCAGAGCTCATCCCATGCTATGCCCTGTGAAAAGGAGAGGCAGCACGTATGGGCAGAGAACAGCCACAAACCAAGGTATTTCAGGGGCTGATGTGGAGGCTGGAGAGAAAACCCCCACGCTGACACTAACCAGCATGAGGGAACAAGTTTCCAAGCGTTACAGGAGCACAGCGTCACTAGCCAAGGTCAGCTGGGCTGGAGGAACCCTGCTGACAGCGAAGGGAGTCATTCCCTTTCCACCCCCTCACTCCCCAGCTGCCTTGCCGGGTTCAGACAAAAAGAGTGATTGTTTTTTGTACTCAAAGCTTTGTTCCTGCTCAGTATTTTTTTGCTTTATTACAGAGAGGGGGTGAAAAGCTTCAGATGAAAAGCGATTTCTCA
The DNA here is from genome assembly GCA_013396935.1 of Baryphthengus martii. Classification (NCBI taxonomy): domain Eukaryota; kingdom Metazoa; phylum Chordata; class Aves; order Coraciiformes; family Momotidae; genus Baryphthengus; species Baryphthengus martii. The sequence goes on along the minus strand of VWZK01015009.1, from coordinate 131,890 downwards.
GCAAAGTCTACCTTAGAGGTAGCCTGGTCCTAAACCCTGAAGCTGAAGGTCGGTTCTTTTCTCGCAGCCTGGACCAGAGAAATGACCTCTACAGAGGGTCTCTGGAAATCCCTGTCCTGGACTGGTCCAGTTGTGCTCCTCTGCTGTAGCCACGCAAGTGCTGAACCTGTTCCATTCTAGCAGGCCGGTTTTCAGACTACACTTACTCTGATACTAATCTTCTCTGGTCTCACAGGCTGCTGGTGTGAGGGCAAAAAGTACTGGTAGCTCTGCTCCCCTGCCCCCATCAGAGGAGGCCTGCAGGGCTGGACATGGAGAGGCTCAAACTGTCACCTGGGTATTGAGGCTGGTGGAAAATCAACCTCATTCTCTCCCGAATTCCAGGCTGTGAGCAGAGAGCGCAGCTTGGCCAGAACTCAGGCAGCTGTGCTTGACGTGAGGGCCAGGCAGCCTCTCCTGATAGGAACTGAGAAGCCACACATTGCTTCCCTTTCCTGTTGTGACTGGATGCAGGTCTGATGGACGCTCAGAGGCCCATTAATCAACGTCATCACTTGCTTCCCCTCACTCACCAAGCCAAAAGCTCAGCAGACCCCAGCAAGATTTAGACAAACCTCTAAAAATGGCACGCATCTGAAATATGGTCACTTTGATAGGAACAGAATCTATCCGGTGCCACTGGTTTGCTCCATTCCCTGGCATGAATGGGTTGCAGCACCAGGCCGTGAGCTTGTGAGGTGTCTCTCCTTGTGCCACCACTTGAAACGTGAGCCAGAGATGGCTGGAACTGTGCTGTGGTCCCAATAAGCCGTGCCAAGTCATGACAGAGTTAACTCAGACCTTCAAAGAAAACCACTCGGGGCTCTGACAGAGCCTGCAGAGCAAATGGGGTAAAACTGTCGCAACCATTACTGGTGCAATTCGAAGAAATTGGGTACAGAAGCTGAAATAAGCAAAAGAGCTGACAATCCAGCCTCCTGGAGGGAGAGAGGCTGAGATCCTTTGGCTTGGTCGGCTCTTCGCTGGCTCCTTCCTTAGACACCCTGCAGAGAAGCAAGCCCAGGAGGACTGTCCAGATGCATGAGTCTCCCTTGCAGCGTGTGGAATGATTTCTCTGTTGTCTTGCTCTGGTGTGTGTGTATTTGCCCGCAGGCTGCTCCACGTTGTCTCCTCTCTCCCAGGCTGACGTGCTAAGAGATTGCAATGAGTGAAAGAGAGACTAAAATTATTGAAAGAGGCTGAGAGTCCTCAAGGCTGAGAACTTGCTGTTCAATGGGAAGTGGCAGCTTATTGTGTAGCTGGAAATTCCTCAGGAAACACAGTTCCAAGGAGGTTCTCTTAAGCCCAAGCAACTGGGGAAAGCCAAATTTTATTAATAGGATAGAGCTGGGGGATAAAAGTCAAGCAATAAGGAAAATGATCCACTCCAAAGAATAGCCTTTGATTAAAAACTGACCACTGCATCCAGACCTCATTTCTTCTGCTTAGAAGTGGGTCCAATTTTCAGAGCTACCCTGTTTCCTGGCAAGCAAAGTGAGCCTACAGTCTGGGTCCAGCTGGGAAAAATGCAGTAAAATCTTGTGGGGGAAATGAGGCAGTCAGTCTTCTGTGTGACCAGGCAGCTCTGAAGTTTATAACACCTGTTTTCCTGTCTTTGGAAAGAGATTCTGTCCCTAAGGACCCCGTGGGTCTCAGCTAGAGACGGTCATGGGCCCACCCAGGTTTTTACCCTCATTCCTTTGCAGCCCTTGGCTCTGTGGAGTTTGCCCTTTATGGGTAGATTCTACTCACTCAATGATGGCGACATTATTGTGGCAAAGCGGGAACTGAGAACACAGGTCTTATGACAGCTCAGGCTCCAGAATTCCATTGTTTTTGCACATCTGTGTCCTCCTCCCCTAGTATTAATGTTGGGGTTGTCATCACTGCACAGACAGTGTGTATTTTGGAGCAGTCTGTGGCTTTTCTACATGTAAGGATGGTTGAGCCTGCGTCCTGCCTATTTATTTGGAGAGTTAGTGCTCCCTATGCTGCTCCTCCCAGTCCTGGGCTGAGCTGAAAGCACAGGACTGCAGCAGTGAAGCAAATTGCTCTCTCTGTCAGCTCTTCCTTGGCAGGGAGGTTGATGCATGTGGACAGCCACTGGCATCTCTGGCAGCGGGGTGGCGGATGCGTTATGACAACCCAACGGTTATTAATTCAGCCTGTCACGCACAACAGAGGAGCCTCTGCAGCAACCGGGAGAGACAGGGCCGGAGGTGTTAACTGATTCTGACCTACCTGGCAAAAGGAGAAGTCCAGAAGCCTCCAAGTGAGCAATGAGCCACTTATGTTGTCTATCGCTGTTCCTCCTGGTTTATCCTTTCACTACTACGCACCTTCAGCCTACCCCAGCTGTAAGCAGTTCTGATCCGTCAAAGGGATTACAGCAGTTCCAGGCAGGAGCAAGGAGAAAATGAAATTTCTGGGCTTGAGGTGCCTTGAATTCAGATGGGTAAGTGAGCCCGAGCTGTGGCAGATGAGTCAGGCCTGAGCACTCCAGCTCTGCTCTGCACCCCTGGCATCCAGCCCTCCTGCTTTCTACTCCTCTCTGTATCAGGTTGCTCTTTGACCTGCTCCTGTAACTCTGCAAACGATCTCATGTGTTCCTACAAATTTAAAGCACTGTAGAACCCAGATGCAAGGTGAAAGCAGGAAGCCGATTGAACTCCGTGTGATTTTTGGGAGCTTGTAAACAAAACCGGCCCAGCTGCCGCGCAGAAAGTCAGGCTGCGGCGTGGCTACGTCGTAAACACGTCTGACTCAAAGTGCTGCTGCGTGTGGAGGTCTGGTTTTCATAATATCATCCCCCTCGGCCCGTAATGAATCTGTAGGTATTAGCTCCTAACAACAGTCACGTCTGGCTTTGTGCTTGGCTCAGAAATACCAGTGCCAAGCCCCACACCAGTCCATCACTGCGGTTTGTACTCAAAGGGCTGTAAGTGCCTTTACAGATGTGAAAGAAGCACCTGCTGCCACTTACTGCTGGGTGCTACCAGACCAGTCTTGAGAAGGTCCTGGTAACTCTGCAGCCAGCTCTTCAGTGAGGATGGGAAGCAGCCTTTCCCAGTATACCGATGTTACTCGAATTTGGGTGGTGACATATTTCCAGAGTAGACCTGTCCTGTAAGTCTTCTCACATACCCTAAGCTTTAGTGTAATACTGCTTCAAGCAGTTGCGAAGCTGCTGCATTTGCCCCCAGAAGTGACTGTATTTTTGGAGCTGAGTGACTTTTCAGGATGCTTTGGGATGAAAGAGATCCTCTATAAGCTAGATCTTACCTCACTGCGCAGTCATTCCTAGTCACTGGGCAACTTTTGAGAAAAAAGCAAACTGGTGAACGCAGGGAGTAAACACGTCTGTTTACGTAGTTTATCTTCCAAGTCAAACATAAATAAGAGCTGACTTGAGGCTGGGGAGTGCATGACACGCTGTTAACTGAGAACTGGCAATGCAGGGCCTGATCCTCACTGCTGGAAGTCAGAATGGTATTTCTGGAGTTCAAGTTCATGTGCTCCAGCCACACAGCCTGTAGCTGTTTAAAAATTCAGTGTGACGCAGTGGGACAGCGAGGTGAGCCAGGCGTGGTCAGTGTTTAGGGGAAAACCTGGAGCTGGCTGCGAACGTCGCTGGTGATTCAGTCACTCTCTGCATCAGAACTGAGCTGATGTCTCAGCAGGAGCTGGTGAAGGTCTTGCCTTTCCACCCAAGACCCTGATGTATGAAGTCCAGTTGAGTTACTGGGACCTTAGATGCCTGCTCACCTGCGCTGGGCTGCACAAGCCTTCCCGAGAGCTCAAGGAGGAAGCTTTTACCCTCATCGTTCTTCCAGCGCCGCAGAGCTGCTTTGCTTCCTTTCCAAATGGGGAATTTCCAAATTGCCATATATAGAGAGCCCCTCCAAACAAAAACTTGTATGTAGAGCTGAAAAAAGGCTGTGTTCCCAAAAAGCCTGTTTGTTCCAGCTGCCGTAATTTGTCTCGGAGAGGATATTGCATCTCTTCAGAAGCTGCAGGCTGTTTACATCCCCTGAATGTCACGGCAGCCGCAGCATGTGAGCAAAGCCTTCCCGTCACCGAACGCTGGAGTGTAGTGTTGGGGGTTTGTGAGGTACAACATATGTGTGTAAGTATCCAGGTCTTGGTGATATCGCAGTCAGAACATGAGAGATTGGGTGGTGGTGGTTTTCGTTTGGTTTGGTTTGTTGGTTTTTACAGTCATTAGCTGCTCCTGAGCTGTTCTGTAGCTCGACACAGTAAGGAGATGATCATCCAGAGGGAATTTCAGTCCAGTCAATAACAAGTGGAGAACGTGAGCCCAGCAGTGACAGGGAGCTGAGCCTACCTGAGATCAGCAGCCAGGTTCTGATCTGGATTAAACAGGAGCAAATCTGGAGTGATAGTGCTGGCTTCAGAGCACAGGATGCAACTAGGGAAGAATCACCAGGCATGTGCCCCAGTCTTACTGGAAACAGGATCTGTTAATTACAGTAAAGTTTAAAAATAAACCAAAATTGTGTAAGATCTAATTATTTTCCAGGCTGTTTTTTCCTGCTTCCACCTATCCCAGCAGGACTTACAAGGAGATAAAGGCTGAAATCTCTCCAGGCTGCAGGGTGTCAGACCGAATGGCATTTACATTGATAAACTGACAATAAAGGGAATTATTCTAAGATGAGCAACCCTTCCGTGGAAACGAGTTCTTTGGGAAGTGAGTAATGGAAGGAAATCATCTCCATAGACCTACCAGCTCTAGTCAAGGACCTCTGAATGAGCACCTGTGAGCCCTGGGAACCAGACCCAAAGCATTTCTAGCCCATTGTCGTTGCTGTCGCTCATACAGGGTTACGCTACACCGGACTAAGGTGTCATACAACCTGATATTGCAAAGCTGCATCGTGATGCAGGTGGGTACCAACCAGGAGGAGAAACACAAAAGAAGTGCCTAGGAAGTTTAACTGCTGGCTGAATCCATGCTTTCTCAATTAGATCTGATCTCTTGGGCCAATTCTGACTTTCCATTTGGTTGATGAGTTTGGAAAGAACTTTTTTTTCCACCCCGCACAGCTCCTTGGGTCATAACTCCTGCTTGGTTTTTTATAGTTCCCAAGAGAGAGAAAATCAAATTGGAGGAAATATTGCTTACCGGTTTCAGAAATCCCACAGGCTTCTAAACATTCCTCCTTTGCTACTTTTTAGCTTGTCTTGTTGGTCACCCCTCATGTTAAGGGAGATGATGGTTGATCCGTCTCTTCATAACTGGGTGTAACTTTCCAGCTTTTCTCTACTAGTCATGTCTTGGATTGGCCCAGAAGTAGCACATATTAAAACCTGAACCGAAAAAAGGGAAAGGCATCACTGCCACCTCTGCTTGATGAGAGAGCCAAAAGCAGATACACGGACAGCAGGACATCCATGAGAAGGGAAACCTGGTTTGTTCCCTGTTTTATTCTGGCAGAAGCCTCCTGCAGACAGAGGCTGGTGAAGGCTGAACCTGAGCCCTTTGCTATCTGCTCTCTGCCAAACTCTTCTGCTCCTCCATCCAGTAAGATATTGGTCACAGGGTTATCTTCAGACCTGTGAGTCCCCTTTGACTCAGAAGTCACAGACTTGAGTGAGTATTTAACACCACACCGAAGGGAGATGATGGGTGGGCACACAGGGGACTGCTGCACGTACCAGCCGCCCCAGAGACTATTGCTTCGCGCCCTTTTCTCCACAGCTGCCACCCCCACCCCGGCAGCAGGTTCTTCCCGCAGGCTCTGCGCTTCTTGGTGACTCCTGCGCCAGCTCCTCTCCAGGGTAAAGCAGCGAGGGATGGGGTTTGTTGGCAGCTCTGGTGTCTGGGGCAGCCCAGGGGAAGGGACACGCTGGGTAGCACTAGGACCTGGGGGAAGGCTGAGCCCGCCTCCTCCCAGAAGATTAGCCAATATTCCCAGGGCAGGGCACTCTCCCCAGCCTTTCTTACTTCTTCTTTCCTCTATATACGTGTTTTTCCTCCTTCTAGTTCATTCCAGAGCAGAGCAGCTTTGGATTTCTCTGAGCTGCTTTACTTTTTTTTTTTTTTTTTTTCTCCCCCTGGTGGGG
>VWZK01015009.1:108924-125681 GCA_013396935.1 Baryphthengus martii | reverse complement strand
TCTGTTTTTTTTTTTTTTTTTTTTTTTTAACTCCCCCTGGTAGCTGGACTGCTGCCAGTGTCTTGCAGGGCCAAAGTTTTATCTATAGGGATATATTTTTCAAACCAGCCCAGCTGCACACAGACTGCCTGCGACTGAATCCACGCTCCTGGGGCGAGTTTAACTTGGGAGGGGAACAGCAGCAGGGGTTTGTGCCTCCTCTGTTTGTGCCTCTCTCCTCCAGCTATTCCTGTCAAGATGAATTTATGACTTTAAAAGGAGTAAGGGGGGGGAGGAAGGAAAATTGCCTACGGGAGCCAGAGCTTACACCACAGCCCAGCAAAACACACGTAAAGAAGCAGTCGGATCGCAAGGCATGAGCAGCGTAGAAGTGGCACCCTGGGATCTAGTGGATCCTTGCACATACTATGACTGATCTTAAGCCTTTCATCTGCCTTCACAGAGCCGAGCTTTTGGATTTAAGGTAGTTTGCCCAGGACCAGACTTTGCTATGTTGGCCAAGACAGTGCTTTCTCTTGGTCTGTGGCTGCAGTTTGCTGCGGGACAGAACACACCTGAGAGAGGTGAGTGCCTGGAAAGACAAGGTGTTCCCTTCCTGCTTTCCCCCATTTCATACCTCCTGATCCTCAGAACTTCTCATAAAACCTCTTTGGAATAAGAGCTGAAGTTGTATTGCTGCTTTAGGTGTATAGTTATGCTCGTACGTTACTTTGCTGGCACAAGGACAAAACAAACATAAGATCTTTCTAAAATTGCTATAGTAGAATGAAATGTTATCTTGCTTGTTTCCAGTTGTGAAGAGGAGACTGTTTTAGAAACTTGCAGAGTTTAGTGAAATCATCTGGAGAAAGTCTTGACTCCTCACTGTTAACCTACATACTGCACACGTTGGTTAAGAGAGGTGAAAAGAGTGATTGATACTAAACCTGTCATCTTGTGCTCCTGCTAATCTCTGAATTTCAGTGATAGCATTTCCCCTTTACAGTGCTTTCTCTTGGGTACTGTTCAGGGGAAATGATTATGTGTTACCCTGACAGAACGGACTGCGGGAAAAAGGGAGGCAGAGGAGATGAATGTCTCATTTCTGAGTCCTGCCCCACAGTGCTGGGCAGAAGGTTTAGCCCACCTTCTGATGACTAAGCTGATGCAATTGCTTTTGTTCTGCCTTCTGTTGACAAGTAGAGAAAGGTTCTGTCCTTTGAGTGCCGGGCTGCTGCTGGCTCCATCTGGCTTTCACCGCACCTGGGAAATGTAATCTGGTGTGAAAGGAGAAGTGAACCTCTTGTCTACCTGGACAGGAGGTTCTCGGACTCAGACAGCAGCCCAGACTGCTGAGGTTGGATTCTGCTTCAGGTACACAAAGCAGACACTGTCTACTGCTCAGATCCCCTTACAGGGTACTGAATTTTGTCCCTTGGTGACACACATCAGTTCAGGAGTGGTGCTGCTGCCTCTGGCATTGTCCCAGTGCTCCGTGCCCACGTGGGCAGCAGTTATTCCTTTTGTGCATTTCTGCTGCCATGGGAGCGTGTGGCTGTTCCTCAGCCCAGGCTAAAAAGGATGATGCTTCAGAGTATGTGAAAAAGCAAGCCACGGCTTTCTGGAAGGTCTGCACCTTGCTCCAGAAGCAAAGCCGTGCGTGTTGTGTTATCGATGTGCTGACTTTGGCTCGCACGCTGCTCAGCGGCCTCGGAGGAAATGAACCTGCTGGTCAGCAAGTTGCCTACTCTCCAGCAGCTTTGATGTGGAGGCTTCCCAGGTGCTCCCTAAAGCAATCCTGAGCAAACAGCCCATCTGGCAGGGCTCCTGGGCATGGACTGGCCCTTGTCTGGAGGTGCCATCGTGGTGTGCCGTGATTGCACAGTGAGAGGAACCGTTTGGGAGGTAGAGATGCACGTTCAGAACTCTCTTTCCTAGAGACTTGACTGAGTGAAGGATTGTGCTTTTATTCTTGGCTGTAGTGGACAAAGCGAGGAAGCTACTGGGTGGCCAGTGGTGCTTCTAGGTGCTCAGGAATGATTAGCACTGCAGACTTAGTGCAGCAAGGCACAAAGTCAAGGCAGAGCATCGTGTGACCAGTTCCACCACTTTTCTTTCTGGGTCCAGAATCAGATCTCTGTCGCTTCAGTGTAAAGTTCGACCATTTGATAGTTTGGACTTTGATAAATGAAACTTAGTTTGTCATTACCTGGTTCCTCTGGACTAGCATCAGCAGAAAATGATGGGGACGGTGCCATCCCTGGGGGTGCAGCAATCGAGAAGTATAGACACGGCCCATCCACAGGCACTTTGTAGAGGGCCCTGCGCTTACTGATCCCTGAAACATAGCTCAGCACGTGGCATAATTCCATGATTCCAGGACTCTTGAGGGTCTAAATAAAATGACAGAGATGGAGAAACTCCTGAAAAGATCGTAAGAGATGGCAACCCAGCTTCCTTCCTGCCAGAGGAATTTGTCTGAAGGGCCATTTCTCAAGTGTAATCCGTGGCACGGACGAGCTGGAACCTGCACGGGCGGTTTGGGCTTTGAGTCACACGAGAGTATTTTGCTTGGTGGGGCTCAGCTCCTTAAACAGGAGGGTGACTGAGCTGTCTCCCATGGCACAGGCCCCTGTGACGTGGTTTGAAGTGTATAACACCTCGTGGCTGGCTCGGTGGGATACCTCTCCTTCTGGGAGAGGCGGTGCCTTTCTCCTCCTGCCTCTCACTGTGATCCCAAGGGGCCACGGGGAAGCACACGCTGCGTTCTTCAGCCTCCAAACCTGGCTCTGCTCAGAGTAGAACTTTTTTTCCTTGCATGGCCAAACAGTGAGAAGGGAAGAGAAACATGGAATTTCAAACAGATAACCATGATCTCTTTTTGGCTGTGAAATCCTTTATGCTCTACAAGTTCCAAGTCCCATGTAAATCACGCATGTGGCGCCTGTTCAGGTCCCAGCTGAGAGGGCAGGGGAGTCACGAAGCGGATGTCTCCTGTCAGCATCTCAGTGTAAAACAGGGAAGTCTGACCAGCTGTTTTTCTCCTGGAAAAGCCAAAGCGTTTCAATAGGCAGCGCTGGGACTCCATGGTGACGTTTGGCTCCCTTCAAAACTCTTCTTTGCACTACTGATCTGTGTCTACTGACCACGTATCAGCTAGAGGGTGACAACAGGATACTGCCTCGTGTTGTTCCCTGGACTTAAGCAGCAATGCTGTGAGATCTGCAGAGTTATTCCTCAGAAGCAAGAGCCTGACAGTTCAGGGGGCAGGGAGGTGCTAACAGATACCCCTTCTCTCAGAATCTCACGGAAAGTGAGAAATCTTCATCTGGCCTCTTGCCAAATGGACGATCTTTGCCTGAAAAGCAATGAAATGGCTTGAAAATAGCAGCTGCTTGTATAATGCAGGGATTTACTGGTAACAAATCTCCACAGCCCCACCTCTGGCGGAGATGGCCTGTTTGGATTGGATGAAGGACAAAGCACAGGAAGAAAGATGAGGGAATTGAAAACCTAAACCTGAAGGGAAGGACGATGGAGTCTCCAGTCACTTCATCAGCGTTGCCACACTCCTGATGTAGGGAGATCCTTTGTTTAGATTTTTTTTTTTCCCCATGGATCCTTTCTGCTGTCAAAATCTAAATGAGAGGAGTTTGTTTCCATCTGATGCAGGTTTGAGTGTTAAGTAGAGGAAAGTGTGATGGTATTTGCCTGCTTGAAGGATTAGCCTTCTGCTCCACCCACAGGCAATCCCTTTAGCTCCAAAATATCTACCTCCCCACCAATCTGTCGCTTTTGTTAACCGGTGGTTGACCACTTGCGAACCAACGCTTTCTACTCCCCAGGAAGTACATTGTGGCCTCAAGCTGTAGCTCTTCCTGCAGATCCTCCCAACTAACACAGCTATTGCCAGCAACGTACCACGAGTCCAACCGGTGTTGAAAGGACGCTAACGTTTTGCCCAGCTCTCCTGGTGCCCCAGAGCTGCTGGGTACAGTCGAGAGTGCAGTTTGGCAGGGGTGTGGCTCTCGACTCTCCTGTGATGATCTTCTCTTTGGAGCAGATGTTCCATGCTGGTTTTCACCCACGTGTTTCCCCTTGAAGGTGGTTCTGGCAATAGTGGGGTTCTACTTGCATCTACTCCTTTGTGGTGAATTCTGACCTCCCTTCCTGGTGTGCTAGAGCGGGTGACCTTATTTACTCCTTGTGAGCAGTGTCCTTTGGCCATTGATCCCTGTCCTGCCAGGGTCAGAAGATTTCACAGCTATTGGCCGCAACATTTGCAAAACGAATGACGCTCCTCATCCTGGTGAGGAGCAGAGGGGAGAGGGAGCAACTTCCTCCTGGGAGGTGACAGTCGTGTCGCCGAGATCTCCGGCTGTGACTTGCTGGCCACGTAAGCGGCTTGCACCCCTTCCAGCAGAGGGGAAAGCACAGAAGTGTGGCTACCCACGTTTGACTTGCTCCTGCAGCCAGAAGCTCTAAACCAAGCCCTTGTTGCTCTGCCCTGCTGGAACGCCGTTAGGAGGCAGGGAGCTCTAGGAATCGGCAGCGGTGACCTGTAGGTCACGGGTTCAGCTCTACTGTGTGTGTGTGACATGGTGATGAAATGTGGCTATGGGCAAGCTGGAAAGTTTACTGAACTTCACTTTCATTTTCTGCTCGGCTCAGAACGCCAGGTTGCTGGGTGTTGTGTGTGTCTGCAACACAGGGCTGAGCTATGCTGGGTCATGCAGAGCTGGCTGTAATCCATGGAGGCTGCAGATCCCACTCCTGCCTCCTCCTGGCATCTCTTGCTTAGTCACCTCCAAGTAACTTGAATGTCCTCCATTTCTGAAGGCTCAGATGTCTCCTGCTTCAGGAGATCATAGAATCATTAAGGTTGGAAACGACCTTCAAGATCATCAAGTCCAACCAGTGCCCCAGTGGGGGTTAGCAACCCCCTGCCCATCTCGGCCAGGCTCACTGCTGTCTCTGGGCCTGCCTTGACATGGCTTTCTGCAGGGGGAGAACTGCTTGCATGAGCTGTCTCCTTGGAGCAATTAATTTTTCAGGAGCCTTGCCATTCAGTTGTCTGCTGCCTTGTGGTTTTTGGCTCCCACACATGGCTCCAACACTCAACCACTGTGCTCCAGAGCCCGCATTGTTTGGCCTCCCCTCGTTCCCGATCCCTTCACTGATAGAGGAGCCCAAATGGGCCGGCAGGAATCTCCGGTCCAAGGATTCCTCTCCCTTTTTGTACCTCAAAAGCTGTCAGAAAGCAGGGTGTTGGTGAAGAGAATTCCAAATTCATTATTGCTGTTCCAGTAACTGTAAATATCCCAAACTCTAACAGTGCTAGAAGGAGGAGTGCCCTACATGCTTGTGCTTCCTACAAAGCAGTTTAATTGAAACTGTAAGAAAATTAGTCAAATGAAGTGGGATGTCAGGTCACACCCTCACAAGCATGTTCTTCCTGACATTATCACATTGTTCGGTGCAGCCTCTTCCCAGACATCCCCGAGCCCCTTTGAGGTGCTGCTCTTAAGACTGCCTGAGAAAGGAGGTCAATACGTGTTTGGAAGAGCAAGAAAACATCCACTCAGCCTAGCTTTTAAAAAGTGATCTAGGGAGGAGTCCCTCCACTCTAGACTCTCCTGCCAACAGTGGTATAAATCAGGAAGCTTTCTGACCAGTCTTGTGTGGACCGTACGCAGCCTTTGAACCGAGAGGCAGCCAGCTTGGAGCATCAGCCACCTCCCCTGGGAGTGCAGAGCCAGCAGTTTTTCTCATCAATTTTCTTTATCATTTCATTCTTTTCCAAATACAGCTCTTTTTTAGATTTATTATTTTTTCTCTCCAGGCGCTGCTATTGTCATAAGACAGGATAAACCTGTTTGTTGTTTTAGGCCAAAACATTGCTCCTGACCTTGGCAGTTTCTCTCGGTCGCTCGACCAGGAATTCGTGTCTTTCTCCGGAGCTGCTGCGCGTTAGCCCAGAGCAGCAGCTCTGGGTGGCAGAGGCTGCTCCCTGGCACGGGGTATGACTGGCCTGCTGGCTCAGGCTGGTGAGGAATGTTCCCAGCTCAGCCTGGTGTTGTGTAATGAGAGGTGTCAGTGCAAGCTGATGTGGCTCAGAGGCATTTTGGGTTGTTTTTTTCTGCAGCAGCAAGAACAGGATACAGGAACTTGAGAGTTTTGCTTTTAGCTCTATCCTGATTCCTGTGCTGGAGCTCCTGCCTCTTTCCACTGCTCTGGCCTTTCAGTTTATCTGTAATGGGTTAATGACTTGTGTAATGGGTTAACAACACTTCAGTGTTAACATCTCAAAGTGCTTGAAAATAACAGCTGTGATGAAAGAGATGAGTCTAAGCAAAGCTGTCCAGTGAGGGAAGATGGGGTGCTGGGCAGATGGAGTGAGAAATTCCTGGACAGTTGACAGCAGGATTGAAGAAAGCCCCAGAGCCCTCCTGCTAGGTGCAAATAAAATAAAAATGGGCAAATCTTGAGGTGTCTACCCAACAAAATTCTCCGTAAATTCTGAGATTTGGTACAAGATGACCAAGCTTTGCTAGCAGCTGCCTGAGCAGGTATGGATTCACATCATTCCACTAACACGCCTCCCTCTCTCTTCCCCTGCTAGGTGCCCAGCCGTCCATTTCCAATTCAGAGGGGGACCTCCTCTTCTTGCTCGACAGCTCTGGCAGCGTCTCCTACTACGAATTTTCCAGGGTCAAGGAATTCATGTGGGATCTTTTGCAACCTTTCACCTTTGGCCCTAAAGATGTCCAGACCAGCATCATCCACATCAGCACTACACCCACCATGGAGTTCCCTTTCAACCGGTACCTGTCTAGCGGGGCTGTACATCAAGCCATCCGGGACACTCAGCAGCTCATGGGCGACACCAACACGGGCAAAGCGCTCTCCTACGCCAAGGAGAAGTTATTCAGTGGTGAAGCTGGTGCTCGACCAGATGTGCCCAAGGTGCTGGTTTGGGTGACAGATGGTTTCTCCACCGATGACATCTCTGAACCCATGCAGCTCCTGAAGGACATGGGAGTAACAGTCTTCATCGTCAGCACCGGACGGGGGAATTATCTGGAGCTCTCTGCTGCTGCCAGCCAGCCTCCTGAGAAGCACCTGCATTTCGTGGATGTGGATGACCTACCCATTATAACCAAGGAGCTTCGAGATGCTATCCTAGGTACAGTGGGGTGGGGTTGTGGTCACTGGGAGTTTGCAACAGAACTGAAGAGGAGCTAAAGCCTGGCTTTGCAGGGCAGGCAGTGTGAGAATCCCCTCAAACCAATGGTTCTCCTGGCCCACAGCTTCTGCCCTTGCAAGCTGAGGTGCTTTGTCCGCAGGGCTATAGCTCCAAGTATAAAACAAGGCTTTTAGGACGCCTGGGATAAATACCACTATTCCCCTTAGAGAGTCCCATCACTGACTGGGACAAATTCCCTTCTGCAGATGTGTTAGCGAGATGCACTTGTTTGTGGTGAGTTGTTTGGTTGTTAATGAAGGAAGGAGACTCAGGCAGTGTAATAATATCAGGGTGAATTTTTTTTCTCCAAAATGCTGTCTGGCTACGTGCCATCTGATGGAGGCGGAGGACACGTGTGGAACACATTGCACGCACAAAATGGGATGAGTATTCTGCGAAGGACTTGACCCTGTCAGCTCCCTCAAACTCTTGTCTGGGGTAGATCTGAGACATCAAACTGCTGCCTGCGAGTGGCTGGCAATTGTTGTTCTCTTACAAAGAGCGACTGGAGATGGTGCTTGCCATCAGCACGAAGGTTGTAGGAGAGGAACATTTTTGTTCCATAAATCCCCTGTTGTAGCATGTTCCACATCCTCCAGATCTATAGCCCGCCTTGGCTAGCACAGCCCTTGGAAGGAAATCGCAGCCCCAGCTCGTCAGGCTTGCAGGCCAACTGCTACCTCTGTTGCTAGCGCGGTTGTGGTGGTTGCTGCGCAGAGAGCAGGAACAGACAGCAGATTTGATTCTTCAGCAGCCCTGTTTTTAAAAGCATCCAGGAAAAGGGCCTGAGGAGACCCAAAGCCATAATCTGGGCCAGAGGACAGGCTTTTGGAAGCCAAGAGTAATCTCTCATGCTAAATTGCGTGCCGCAACTGCACAGAGCGTGCTCTTTTTGCAGCTCTTGAATGCCGTGGTGGTGGGAGCGCCCATGGCTGCAAAACAGGGGCTTCGCCTCAGCCTCCCAGATGCCTCTGGGTTTGTTTAGAAAGCTGAGTGAGTTACTGTGATTTTGCAGACTTTCCATTGGTTTTTCTGGAGGTTCTCTCTCCATTGGAAATCCTGTTTTAATTTGGCTCCTGCTATTGCAAGCTGGGGTGTCCAAGTAACCCTTTCTACAGAATCCTCAGCATGTAGCAATTTCTTTCCATTTCCAGCCACGATCACTTAACAAATCCCACCTCTCCCCTGTATGAATATGGGGCAGTACCTGCAGCGCTTCTGCTGCACCAGACACGACACGGACTCCCAGAGGTTTTGTTTCAAGTGGTTCAACGGTTCAACCTCTGCAGCTGTACCTCACTATACAAAGATGGACACTTTTATGTAGGGGTTGCTCAGTTATGAAGCGTTTTCTTTGCCTTCAGAATTTTGATTTGAGATCTGAGCAGACAGATAATATAACAAACTGTCAGGGCTGAGTCTGGAGTTCACGGCAAAGGTTTCCAGTCCCAGACAGCAAGGCAGTCACTACTTGGACAGGAGAAAAAAAGGAAAGTGCTTTATGCTTCTGAACTATATTTCTGCCCCACTACAGGCTCCGCTGAGGCCGAGGGATGAGATGTCTCTGCCTCAGTTCCCTTTTTGAAAAACCTGGCTGCATCACAGAGCAGAGAAGGCGGGCTGCTTCTTAGCCAGGGTGGCCTTGAAATAGTTCCAGAAGTGCTTCTACACAGAAGGGTGCAAGGCAGGGACCGTGGATAGATGCGTATGTTCACACCCCCTCTTTTTCCTTGGCACACGGCCCCGGCACAAGAAGTCTGCAGAAGGGAGCAGGCTCCGGTTCCCAGCCAGCCAGGCTATGGCCACAGCCACAGCCGGTTCCTGGCAAACACCTCGGCCTTTCCTGGTGAGCAAGGAGCTCTAGCTCAGGCTTCTTCCATTGCATCTTATATGTTATGTACCCAACGCACGACACTTGGCGCTCCTTCTAGGGAGGTACCTTCAAATATTGTGAAACCAAGGCGTTTCTTTGGGATGACATCAGGTTCTCTGCTAGCATCCGCTTGCTCTCCGCTCAGACAGTCGAATTAACGACTGGTGACTTGTTTCATCCTTCGGCATCCTCTTCTGAGCCAAGCTCTGCAGGAACCCACCTGCCCAGCAGTCACAAAACATCAGCCACTTCCCATGTTTGTTCAGGGCAACTAATTCCTGATTTGAAACGAGGTCCTGGACAATTTCTGCCGCAGGGAAGGCTTTGAGCCTAGATCCCTGACATTCTCGCTTAGCACTGAATATGACCAGGTGACCAGAGGGAGTGATCTCAGACCTTGAATGTCCACCCTGGTAATGGAGAAGTGTGTTCCCCTCTTCCCAGACTCAGAATCCTCCCCCCATCCATATCAAAGTAGGGAAATAGAGCCAGAAAGCAGCAGTGATTTTTCCCAAGTCCTAGCTGAGCTTCTGCAGACATGGGGTCGTGTACTTGGGGCTCGAGCAGGTGCCCGACTGCGTTTCTTACACACATTGTGCAGTTAACAAGCATTCCTGAGAGTCTAATCATGGCCTTGCTGGCATTCAGGGGATGCCAGCAAACTTGGGCTTACAAAATGGAGTTTCAAGTCACCAAGAGGCAGGAGGTGGATGGCAAGTGTGTCACAAACGGTTTCTGAGCATCGCTAGGAAGGCACTGCCTGGGTCTAATGCGAGAGATGAACTTGCTGCTCCCCTCTGGGATCAAAGAGGTGCTGGGAAGTGTACCATGACCATCTGTTTTCTGGGTTTTCTTGCCCTTTTTATACACTTGAGACACCTATAATCTGGCAACAAGGAGCAAAGCCATTTGCCGCTGGCTTCCCGCAGCGTGTCCCTCGGGCGTTGCCCCCGTCACTTTAATCTGCCCGATTTATTCGCAGCGTCCCCGGGCCCTGCCTCCGAGCTCACTTCTTTCCATTCCTTGCATTTTTGGCAGGAATTTTGGCACGAAGGCTTTTCCTCTGTTCCCTGTTCCTTTGCGGTTTGGCCACTGGTATTTGCTGGGCGCTCAGAAGGGTGCGGTGCCCCAGGTCCCGTGGTGCTGCCTCCCACCCTCTGCCTCCTCCGAGCTCCCAGCGGGTGGAGTGGCCCTGGCTGGCAACGGGCATGGCTGGGAGCGGGCAGGGCACGGAGAAGGAAAATGTTCCTGCCTGCCTGGGAGAGCCAAAGTACAGCTCAGAGGAAAAACTGAGGCTGCTTTATTCTGTACGGGGAAATTGGCAGGGACCGGGAGCAGCTTGGAGGAGGAGAGCTGATCTTCTCCCAGTTAAAGGATGAGCCTGAGTGTGCAAGGCTGTGTTCTTGCAGGTCTGGGCAGAGTTTTGCGCTTCTCTTTACTTCTGTGTTATGGGCAGCTGCTGAGAGCTACTTAAAGTACTCTGTGAGTTACTTAAGCTCGAGCTGGAGGGTTCTATTTTAAGGTTTGAGGAGTGACACTGTACAGAGCAAATGCACTTCTTTGAGGCTCAGGAGGCTTTTAAAAAGCCTTTTTTTTTTTTTTTAACAAAAAGAGCATCTTTATGTCTTCATATGTCTCTTCCCTGGAGCTAGAAACAATCTTACATGTTTCCGCCCCTCTGGAAGAGCAGAGAACAGTGAATTCTGTTCAACATGGGTTCAGGAGGCCAGATGTATCAGAAGGGTCAAGTAGCAGAGGAAGCTGGGAGAGCTACAGAGCATCAGAAGAGGTGTTTGTGTGTAGCCTTTGGTGTCTAGAACTCAAAGGTAGCACAACCCTTGAAGAGAAGCCTCTGTGAAGGCGGAGAGAGGGGCGAGATAGCACAAGAGTGGCTCTAAATGTTGAATGTCACAGAACAATGGAGCTCTGTGAAACCCTGCAGGGAGTGACTTCAGCTGGATCAGCAGATGCTGGATAGTCCTCAGTTGCTGCCCCTTTTTCCTGGCTGCTGGGGACAGGCAGAGAGCAGGAAGAAATGTATTTCTTCACCCTCTGAGCTGCTTCACATACATGACAAAATTTGTGCTCCTGAACCTTCCCAAGAGTGCCTGGTTCGCTGAACTGCTGCGAAGAGGGTTGGCTACACCTGGGTGACTTCAGCTGCCATCCAGAGTTGCTGTGGGCAACACCTCCTGTCCAGAAGGACCTGTATTTTAGATGTGCCACGTTCTGTGTAGTAACATCAGTGGTGATTTCTTGCTGCTGTTTCTCTTCCAGAGGTCATCCAAGCAAATCGGCTCCACGCGGTAGATATCACCTCAAGCAGCTTCCGTCTGATGTGGCCCCAACTCCTCTCCCAAGAAACCGACTACTACATCCTAGAGTATGCCCCAATAGATGATCTAGCAAGGAAGAGGACAAAGCAAGTGTCTGGGGCTCACACGAGCCTCGTGCTAAGCAACCTTGCACCAGAAACCACTTACGAGGTGGCTCTCATCCCGGAATCCAACGTCCACTACTTCCCTCCCCAGACAACAAGGGTTACTACACTGGCAGGTAAAATGGGCAGAATTGGGACCAAGGGAGAAGTCTCCACTGTGCTGAGCATTGTGTGTAGAAAGCAAACAGGACAGCCCTTGGTCTGCATCCCGCAGCCTCATGGTCTGATTGGAAAAGGCAGATGGTTGTGGCCAGGACAGAACAGAACGAGCTGCTTTCTGTGGGCTCCTGCCAAATTTTGACCTTTGTGGTTTGAGCAGCTGCTATGGGAACAAGGAGGTCCCTCTCTCCTACCTGAGGCTGCAGATGCAGCTAGGGGGAGAGCAATGCTCGTGAAATGGGCAAATGCTGCTTCTCCAGGCAGGTGTATCCTCTGGATAGGAGGGAAGGAGATGGGGAGAAGTCATCCCTGCTGCGTAGACAGGTCATATAGCCAGGAGAATAACTCAAATTTATGCCAGAAAGTGGCACACTGAAAATCTGAGCAGTGGTGACAAAGTCAAGAAGAGCTTGCATCCGATATTAATTTTCTGAGTAGTTTTGCCCACTCTGCTGCACAGGTAGAGAAACCATATTCTTAGGGCTGAGCTGGGCTGTGCTGACTGAGATCACCATCAACAATCCACTTGCTGGATGGATTATTTTCCACCTCCTGGAAGTCCATATGGTGCAGGTCAATTATGCTCCTCTGACAGCATTCTTATCCCTTGAATTCCACACTCATTCACTTTTTCTTTTTATTTTTTTCCCTTCCATTTTTTTCAGAGGAAATCAGCCCAGCTCAGGTTCTGATCTCAGAGTCAGGGCCACACAGCTTCCACGTTAGCTGGGCTCCTACACTGGACAGCGTGATCAGCTACCAGATCCTGTACGGACCGCTCCCTGGGAACTCGGTGGAGCTGCTGGAGGTGGATGGCAAGCACAACGGCACTGCAGTGGAGAACCTGGCACCCAACACCACCTACCTGGTGACAGTAACTGCAGTCTACCAGTCGGGAAAGGAGAAATCCCTGTCGGCTAAGGCGTGCACTCAGGAAGGTGAGGGAGCAGAACTCTGCTGAGAGGAAACTCTCCGGGCACAAGGAGTCTCTGAAGTGTGCCCCTTTCTGTGCCCAGATCAGAGAACTCAGTCAGCACAGCTCCTGGGGAGGGATGAGAGATGGGGAAAGCTGCAGCTTCTGGTGAACAGCACATGATGTGTCATTAGGGTGTAGCGGATGGATAAGGCATAGGATGGAAAGAAAATGAGAGGTGCGCGACGTCACTGCTATTTACAGAGTGCGTACTGCCCAGCTGCTGGCGCAGGCACAAGCAGAACCAACTGGGAGATCCCTGGATATCCTGAAAGAAGAAAGAAAACTGCCTTTCCCTCCTGTCTCCTCAGTGTCTGTTCTTTCGTGTGACTTAACATCAGAGGGGTGGGAATTCCATCAGCAGAAGCTTCTGCTCTGAAGAGGTACCTGTGAAGGTATTACAGGAGGCCAAATCTAGCTCTTAGCAGGACTCAGGAGTAAGGAGCTCAGAGAATGACAGCAGCTGAGGGTGTGGGAGGTGACCAGCCAGTGCCTAACAGCACCAACACAATTATTTTTTGCTGGTACCAGGACAAAATCAGCAATACCCTCAGGAGGAACAAGGAGCTGGGTGGGAAGGACCACTCCATACAAACGGCCTGCAGTAACAGGAATCGTTTTTTGGTTTTTGGGGTTTTTTTTCTCTTTAGAGGGCTCCAAAGTGAGGCACCTTCGCTTTGAAGACATGGGCCCCAACACCCTGAAAGCCTCCTGGGACTCTGCTGACGGGAAGGTCCTCGGTTACAAAGTCAGATGCCGTCGGCAAGCTGGCCCTTCAACCGTCCTCAGCGTTTCACCGCAGATCCACAGCGTGCTCCTCACAGACCTGGCTTCAGGCACCACCAACAAAGTGTGTGTGAAGCCTGTGTACAAGAACCAGCCAGGCAAAGGGCTGTGCCGCATGGTGCAAGTGCAGCCAGGTGAGCTGGGGCATCCTGGGGCGCTTTAGCCGAGGGAAAGTGTCCTGAAAGGGCACTGAGGTGCTGGAGATCCGGCAGAGAGGAGCCCTTATGGCTGAAATAGTCGGTGCTTATCAGCTAGCTTGCAGATCATCACGGCCACCAGCCCAAAAGGTACTGTCCAAAGATGGGCTCTTCCCCCATTTTTAAGAGAAACGCTCCTCCTAGTGGTGTTGTATTTGCTGGCAGGAGAAAAATTGTACAGGGGAACCAGTCCTGCAACTGCTTTGGGATGATGAGGGTGGGAAGACCGCTAAACGCTGGCATTGGGCATCGGAAGTGCTATTTAAAAGTCATTAGAACTCTTGGCTACCCTTCACTTTCCACCGTGGCAGGGACAAGGTAACTATTAAACATCTGCCGTCCTCCTTCCGCTGCCCAGAAGCCACTTAGGGTCATGAAACACAAAGGGACTCTTGACAGGCCGAAGTGGAGTAAGAGCTACAAAGCAGCTGTGTGACAGCGCAGAACCACAGCCTTTCGCCCAGAGAGCAGCTGGAGCGACAGCAGAGACGACCACAGGGATGAGATCTCTGACTCAGGTAAATATGGAGGATGAGTGGATAAAGCTGATCTATTTTTTTTGTGTGTGTTCTTCCCAGCTACAGAGGCTCGAGGATATAAGCACAGACTGAGAGCATGAGAGACTCTGGAGTGAGCCTATATGGAATCTTGCTTGGACAAAGACTTGGACAACAAGGAGGGGTCGGGGGAGGAAACCAGCAAGCTCAAAGATCATCTCCCAGCCCGTGCTGTCTGTTGAGGTGTCCTGGTTGTCAGTCCCTCAGGCTGTCCCCAGCCAGCTTCTCCCAAAGCTTAAAGGTTTGCCTTGGCTGGATGGAACCACCAATCCAACTAAGAGATCCCAAATCCGTACCCTCTTTTGTATAAGTGTGTCTGACAAATAACAAAAGGCAAAGTGGTGACCCCGCACTATCGCTTGCTTACTGCCTGTTCTCTATTTATTAAATGTTGATACAGATTCATTTTTTTGCGGCTTATATGAGCATGTTCAAGACTCAGCTGTTTACTGCCCTGGCCTCTCTTTCTGGCCACCCGCACTCAGCGAAAGATTGCAGAGGGTCAAATCCATTCCTGCTGTCAACAGCTGGTCAAACTGACTCTTGACAAAGAGCAGCTTTCCTCCAACTCATCCAGTGTACTCAGCAGGCAGCTCAAATCAGGCATCCCAAAAGTACAGCATCTCAGGGAGGGCAGGGAAAAGCCGCAGGAGAAGAAGAACACAAAAAAGTACAGTATGCGGAGGAGATCGGGTCAAAGTCACCAGGATTTGTGAGAAGAGGGAGAAAAGAGGTGGTTAATTAACCCACTTGGCCTTTGGCCAGGAGCTGGAGACACTTTATAAAAGGCAGAATGTCTTTTATAAAGCATGAGGGCAATTTGGCATTTCCCGGTGGTCTTTGGTTTTTGGCAGAGCTTGGTCAGCGAACTCTGAGAAACGGAACATGCCTGGATCGTGACCACTGAGTTACGGTGACAGACCTGCCACCAGTTTCACCAAACTGGAGGCGAATCCCACTAATCAGAGCAGCTATATGGAGATTAATTAGCCTGCCTTGTCACTAATTATGGACAGTAAGTCCTCAGAATTACCATTCCAGGCTCTGTCCTCTGTACTTTGAAAACGCCTCACACATCTTTAGTGTCTTGTCCTGGGCTTCTGCCCAGTGCTAAGCTTGAGCTGCACTTAAAAACCAGAGGTTTAGGGGAGAAGAGTAAATCTGATCGTTTCCCTTTGGCCCCAGGCTTCAATTTGCTGTCACTAAGCTCCAAAAAAAAAAAGAGACAGTTTTAATACCTAGTGACAAAGCTATTGGAGCAGCAAGGTTCCAAAATTCAGGGCTTAGGGCTGTAAAGAACTGTACATACCTTTCTGGTGACAAAACCAGCATCAGTGGGAACACCTTCCCCCGGCAATGCTTGTTCTAGTTAAACTTACTGCTTATTTGTCCTACACGTGGAACATTTTTTTATTATTTTTTTTTAAAGCTGAGCTGTGTGTTGGAGAGTCCCTGTGCAGTGTCACTCCCCTCTTCAAACCCTCCTTTAGCTCTGCTGATGGAATTCTCACAACAGCTCTTGTCGGAGCTGAGAGGAGTTTTGTCACTGACCTCGTCTCCTAAGCGCTGAATTCCTTGTGTCTGGGTTTATGGAGCATTTGCCTTGGGCTGTCTTCTTGTAGGAAGTGATAGGAGGGAGGCAAGTGATTCATTAACTCTGTAAGATGATTTCCTATGGTTCGTGTTCTCCTTTGGAATGTGAGTTTGTGACTGATTAATCTTAATGGAGGCTCTGCGCTGAGGGGAAGGGAAAGCCTCTGGAATCTCTCCTGCAATAAGATAATCTTGTTCCTTCTTGATGTAGGACTTTAATTTTGCACAACTCCCTGCATAGTTTACTAACACCACCACCCCCTGCCCCGTCCCTCCGATTGTAATAGATCCTTTTGAAGACAATTAAACACACAATACAAGAGCTGTTGAATGATTATGTCATTCTTCATTGGGAAAGAAAAAAAAAAAGGGCAAATCTGTCAAGTGGAGTTTCTGTTCTAATGACAGATATGGATTGAAAAGCTGGTGTTCATCTCTATCTTAAGTATTTCATCCATGACTTCGTAGTCTGGTTTGCATGGAACTTTACCCTAACCCTGAAATAAAAAATAAAAATTAATCAGAAATATTTAAGTAGAAACAATTCGGTCTCAATAATGTCTCAACTTCAGTAAGAATTGGTTTACAAGGAGCCAAGAAGTAATTAAAGCAAATGTCCCTCAGAATTGTACCAGTTCTGTCAAGATTTAAGTTGGACAGGTAAGTTAAATTAAACTGTCGCTTGTTTGTTTGTTTTGTTGGTTGTGTTTGTTTATTTTTAACTAGAGCTTAATGATTTCTAAGGCTATTTAACTGATATATTGGGTATTACCTCTATGTAGGATGAGAGCACAAGCCACTAGGGTTCCCAGTAGGAGCTAAATTCTGTGTGTGGAGATTATAAAAAGCTGTATTTGTACATGAGCTATTCCCAGGATTTCTTCAGGGTCCTCACACCTTCCGCCGCCTGTGCTGTCGGGAAGAAACATGAACATTTAAAGGAAAAAAAAAAAA
>VWZK01015009.1:62016-108563 GCA_013396935.1 Baryphthengus martii | reverse complement strand
TCGGGGGCCTGGGTCTGGTACCTCGCCTCTGGTCTGATGTCTTCACGGAGCGGGGCCGGGGGAGCCCCGAGGTCGGCGCTCCGGGTCGCCGGCTTCCGCTAAGCGCCTTCTGCAGGGCCTGTGAGGGGAGGGGAACGTGCTGGAGCATCTTCCCAGCAGTGAAAACCTTGTGACCTCAGATCCCGGGTGTGCTGAGAGGATTTCTGAGCGGCTGGAGGAGGGAGGGTTGGACGTTTGGCTTGGGAGCTGTGCTCTGGGCAGGCCCAGCCGGTGGCGGGTTGGGTTGAACAGACGGAGCGTTTTGTTGCTGGGGAGAAGAGCTTTGTGCTGCCCCTCACCTCCCCCCGCCGTCCCTTCCAGGCCACGCGAAGGATGCTCTCAGCCTGGCCCAGATGCAAGAGCAGACCCTGCAGCTGGAGCAGCAGACAAAGCTGAAGGTGTGTTGGAGCTCGTTGCTTGTACGGCCAGCCTGCCGCAGGCAGAAGCCACCTGGCAGGGGGAGAAGTCAGAGACTCATTTTCTATCAATCTGCAGAGGGTGCTCAGTTGTTCCTGGTGCTGTTCAGCTTCAGCAAATGGTAGTTATTTGCCTTAAAAAAAGTAATTCTGGAAGGTGAAGTGCAAGCTGATGGGGCCTATTTTTGGACATGTTTTAAGGCTTTGTTTATAACTTGCAGGNAAAAAAAAAAAAGACACTTTATGGTCGCCCTCGACCTGCTTCTGAATGGTGCCGATTACCTGGGCTGTATTCTGTATTTGTACACCTTTTTCAGGCTGCAGGATTTTCCGTGTGAGATTCAGAACCATAGAATCATAGAATTATCAGGGTTGGCGGGAACCTTGAAGCTCATCGAGTCCCAACCCCCCTGCCACGGGCAGGGACACCTCCCAGTAGAGCAGGTTGCTCAGAGCCCCATCCAACCTGGCCTTAAACACTTCCAGGGCTGGGGCTTCCACCACCTCTCTGGGCAACCTGTTCCAGGGTCTCACCACCCTCATGGAGAAGAACTTCTTCCTGACATGTAATCTAAATCCCCCCTCCTCTAGTTTGGAACCATCTCCCTTGTCCTATCGCTACCCAACATCCTAAAAAGTCCCTCCCCGGGTGTTTCAGGCTTTTTAACCCCTCTTTCCTTTTTCCTCGATTCCCATTTTCTGACCTCTTTGACGTCATCTTTCGCCTCACAGGAGCTGGGATCAGGAGCGGGGTTGCCAATCACATCACTCCACTCTAAGAGCGCTCCCTTAGCAACGCCGCCGACCTGGTTTGTCCCGCTCCGCTCTCCGTCCCCAGCCCCGCGATCCCGCCCCGTCGCCTACTCCNGGATTTCTGAGCGGCTGGAGGAGGGAGGGTTGGACGTTTGGCTTGGGAGCTGTGCTCTGGGCAGGCCCAGCCGGTGGCGGGTTGGGTTGAACAGACGGAGCGTTTTGTTGCTGGGGAGAAGAGCTTTGTGCTGCCCCTCACCTCCCCCCGCCGTCCCTTCCAGGCCACGCGAAGGATGCTCTCAGCCTGGCCCAGATGCAAGAGCAGACCCTGCAGCTGGAGCAGCAGACAAAGCTGAAGGTGTGTTGGGGCTCGTTGCTTGTACGGCCAGCCTGCCGCAGGCAGAAGCCACCTGGCAGGGGGAGAAGTCAGAGACTCATTTTCTATCAATCTGCAGAGGGTGCTCAGTTGTTCCTGGTGCTGTTCAGCTTCAGCAAATGGTAGTTATTTGCCTTAAAAAAAGTAATTCTGGAAGGTGAAGTGCAAGCTGATGGGGCCTATTTTTGGACATGTTTTAAGGCTTTGTTTATAACTTGCAGGGGGGTTGAAAGAGATGAGCTTTAGAGGGCCCTCCCAACCCAAGGCAGTCTACGGTTCTATGTCCTGAGTGGTTTTGTAACTGCTGGAATATCACCATCTCTTTTAGGGAATGACAAGAGTTTGCTCCAGGGAACTGTAAAGTAGCTGGGTGAAGGACAGACTTCCCTTTCTTTTATAAAGGAAATTGGGGATTGTTCGAGTGTTGGTTTGTTGGTTTTTTTTTATTAATAAGTTATATTTTTATTAATAAATTATGTTGGATCCTGCAATAGCTAATTATTCTCACAATCCTGTTTTTTGATTGTATTTTATGATCATATTTTAGCAGGCTCATGTCATTGGTCAGCTTTGCAGGGTACCGCTGATTACAGATGGATTTCTTGGAACGTAACTGTCAGCAGCATTTGTCTGCAGGATGACTCCCTGAGCTCCTTTGTGCTGACTGTGTCTTCACAGGAGTATGAAGCTGCCATAGAACAGCTGAAGAACGAGCAGATCCGGGTGCAGGCGGAAGAGAGACGGAAAACGCTCAGCGAAGAAACAAAACAGCATCAAGCAGTAAGGGAGTGAGGGGGAGGCCAAGTGATGGGAGACCTTGTTTGTGCCCTCCTTGGTGGAAAAGGCAACGATGCATTAATTACCCCTTCTGGGGGGTGGGGGGGAGGGGATGGTGGGAGGCAGTTTAAGCTGAGCCCATCTTCTACTCTGGCTTTGTGAGGTTGGACTTGATTTGTTGTAAGGTGCAGCTTTGTTGTGTTGAGCTTTTGTTACCAAATTCTTGAAAGTCTGAAGGTATCCATAGTAGCAGTTGTTCCTCTTACTGTGTGCTCTTGGAAATTTTCCTGGAGGAGTTGAGCATGCTGAGATACGCTCGTTCGTGTCTAGCAGCCCATGGTGTTAAAAGCTTGAAGATTACTGGCTTATCAAGTCTAAGTGTTTGCCTGGACAGTGAAGTGTCTCTTAAGTTATCCCAATTTTCAGTCTTAAGTCGCCTGCAACCCTATTTCTTCCAAATTTGATCTTGTAGACAGGAAAAAAAAGCCTTAAGGGGAGAAGTGCTGCAAATCTGAGTTAGCAGAGGCTGTTGCGAGCAGTGTTGGTGCTCTCTGGTGTTTGTCAGCCTGAGTTACCAAAGTGGCAGTAATACTAAAGTCTGGGAGGTGTAAGCTGGTTTTCATGCTCACAGCTCACATATGGTGACTTTTTACTTTGAGAGCACAGGGAATGAGGGGGTTGGTTGATTCTAATTGATTGTCTAGCTGAGAAAGTAGCTAAAAACTGCTTATCTGGCACATGTTGCTTTTTATCCGAGTAGAGTTTGGACTTTGAACGGGGCTGGCTCAGGAAGCAGGCTTCACAGTGCCCTCCTCTGTTCACCAGTTGGTTCTTGAACTCTTGCAGCTCCCAGGGCATCATTTGAAGGCAGAGCAAATTTGTTCAGGGTTTACTCCTGAGCACCATGCCTTACACTTCTGGAGATAACTCGGAAGCTGTTCTGCTCTCTGTGTTTGGAATAGAGAATAATACCCTCCCTCACATCGAGCCCTCCTCGCCGGTGGATAGGGACCCTCAGACCACTTTCAGTCGAGCGTAGATGACATTGGGTTTATTTGCCAGTTGCAGAGGAAAATCAATGAGAGACTTGAATGAGAATCAGGGAAATCCAAAACAGAGCTGGTCTGACAGGCAGCCTGTCTTGAGAGTTCCATTGCTTGCAGTTGCCAGTCCAAGTAACATGTTTTAAAACATGTTTTTCCCAGTAAGTCTCCTTTGTCTGGGCCAAGGAATGCTTGTTCTTTGTTGTTACATCTGTGATGCCTTAAAATGAAATCAGACTATATAGATTGCTCAGCAGAGAGGAGTTTTTGGTGCTGGCTGAGGGTGTTTTGCTTCAAACATTGCCCTCTTCATCTTCAAACCCAGGATTATTTTTTTGTCTTGTTTGACCCCGTGCATCTTCCAACTCTCATTGCCCTCAGGACTAGGTACTCTTTTAAATGCCTGATCTGTATATTCTGAATACCCTTTTTAAATTATTTTTCCTTTGTAGCGAGCCCAGTACCAGGACAAGTTGGCAAGGCAGCGCTACGACGAACAGATGCGGCAGCAGGTACGGTGCTTCCTTCTCTTACCCAGCTGGGAACTGGGTAGTAGCCACCTTCAAAGTGATGATTTGGCCCCGTTGTGCTGAGCAGGAAAATCAAAAGTTGGGAATCGAGATGAAGCCACTCGGAGCGTGGGATTTAAGAGTGTGATTCTGGGAGATGGGGAGAAGGCACTTCAAGCTGAGCACTGGTTTATTGAAAACATTTGCAGTACTTAAGCTTGCACAAACACCTCCTCAACTGAGCTTTTTCAACTTTAACACATCCTCTTCTGTCTCTGCCTGTAGCAACTTGCAAATGAAGAGAACCTGAGGAAGCAGGAGGAATCTGTACAGAAGCAGGAAGCCATGAGGCGTGGTAAGCTGCTAGTTAGCTGGGAACAGAGTAGGTGGGCACAGGAGTTCACTGTTCTGGTCTTTGACTCCTTGTCCATGTTGGTTAATGCTCCATTAGGGTCATATGTTAATGTCAAGTGATGGGTAAATCCCAGTAGTACCAGAACGACCAGTTGCTTCCAAGATGAGTTTTTTGAAGTGGCCACGCTCCTAAAAGTTTGCCATGTGGCACTTGGATTTCCCAGTGAATTGTCAGCACCTCCTGATAGAGCAATGGAAATTCTGATTTTTACACTGGGACAATCTAAAATAGAACCAGTTTTGAGGAGGGAAGAGAAACAAAGCAGTGCCTGAGAGAACAGCTGAATCTCTGTCACCCAGGTCTCCGTTCACTGTTTTCCTGTAGACAATAAAAGCCGAGTAATGAGGTTTTAGTCTGAAGTTTGCTTTGTGTCTTTTCCTTGCTGTGGAATTGCCAGAAGCCCTGGCTTTGCAGAACTCCAGTGAGACTCCGCTAGGGCACAAGTTTTAGAAATGTAAGGCAATGTGTGTCTCACCAAAAGGGATCAGAGGGCTGGCTGGCTCCATCCTCAGCAGTGGACTGTTGTGCTGTGTGCTCTTTGCTGCCAGCTCAGCGCTGGGTGGTACCTTTGAGGGAAGTGCGGCAACCAGGTAACACAGCTCAGAAAATCCATTGCAATTCTGTGTGTCCAAAGTAGCAGAGCTTCCAAAATCCTGTTTGGAACAACATTTTACAGACAGCTCTGTTTTGTTTTTTTATCTCTTTTCTGTTTATATTACATTGTGTGTAGTTACTTGCCCAGGGTTGTCCTTCAGTGTCTGTAGTGTGTCACCCTTCCTCTCTGAAGCGATGCTGATGAGCAGCAGCAGTGCCTGGCACTGTAGTTTTCCCCTCTGTTGCTTTATCCCTTATTCTCTAGCTCATCTCTGACTAAATTTTCCCCTTAGCAATTTTTCTGGTAATGAACTTCCAAAACGGAAGCAGGATTGTCTTGCAATGCGCCATCTGGAAAAGGCTGCCTATCTGGGGGTGTGATCCCTCTCAGCACAGAGGGGAAAATTCCTTGCCTGTCTTCTGTAATATTGTACCGTTTGGAGAGTGGCACAGAATGAAGATCTTGAAGTCTCCCGCTGTGGGACCGCACACAGGATGACACAGAGCATCTCTTTCACCTGGGATTAATCCTGCCCGAAAGACTGTCCTCTTAACTCCTGTCTCTTTTTGTCGTTTGTTTGTTTTTTAAAGCTACTGTAGAGCGAGAGATGGAGCTGCGGCATAAGAATGAAATGCTGCGCGTCGAGGCGGAGGCGAGAGCCCGTGCCAAGGCTGAGCGGGAGAATGCCGACATCATCCGAGAGCAGATCCGCCTCAAAGCGGCCGAACATCGCCAGACGGTGCTGGAGTCCCTCAAGTACGTGCAAACCAGGAGAAGGGCAGGGGCTGCTTTGCTGCTTTTGCAGTTCTCTCCCATCGTGTAGGAAACTTTGCTGCTTATTCCTCTAAGCTCTGAGGAATAGCAAAAGTTTGTACCTACTTGGGCTCTGAGCAATAGGTGTTGTTTTAGAGAACACTTTCCCTTGTCTCACTGCATTGTCATCTGAATGTGAACCAAAGAGACCGTACGGGAGTTGTGGATTTTGTACAATTTTTCTGATATTACCTCAAGCCTTATTCACTCAGATTGAGTCTCAGTTACTCTGTGTACTTTCAGTTTCTGGACATAGGCCATAAAGGTATCAAGCAGTCTGTCTGCAAAGAGCTGAGCATTTGGATTAGTAATTTGTTAATTTTGAATTAAAAAAATCTTTAGAATTTATCACCTTTTATTACACCAGTCATGTGTTAAAGAAACATGCCAAGTGCTTTTCTAGATTTAATCTCAGATCAGGTGTTGGACATCAGATGACTATAAATATATTTGCTGTGCTTGTTGATTTTCAGTTCCCAGGTGAGCCCTCAATTAGCTTTGTCTGGTTCCGAAGAAGATTATTACAGAGTATAAAGTTGTCTTGTAAACTGTTTCGATTCAATTTCTGAAATCCCTTTCTCTCCTGCTTGCCTTGCTGTTTGCTCACCACAGGACAGCTGGGATGCTCTTCGGGGAAGGATTCCGTGCTTTTGTAACGGACTGGGATAAAGTGACGGCCACGGTAAGATTGTGTAGAGAGAACTTCCAGAAAAGTCCATCTGTAAATGTGTGTTAAACTAACTCCTTGCTCTGATACGTTAACGAACTAAACCGTGGCGGGGGGGGTGCTGCTCACTTAGTGCTCTCTGCAGTTCTCAATTAAGGGGATTTTTATTCAAATTAATTCTCATCATCTCTAGATAGAGAATTCAGTTCTCATTGGTCACAAAAGTTCTGGTTTTGGTTATCAACAACATATAATTGTCTTGTCTCTGGAGGCACCATCACCTTTACAAACATGCGCCCTAAACATTTCCCAGCTATTCCAAGTGATAGATGCAGACTCTGTGGAAAAAAAGTAGGTACCTTTTTCACAGATTGTTGACTTTTCTTCCAGATTGTAGAATTCGCTGTCGTGTATTTAGAGGAGTAAGGGTTTTAATCTGATAGGCAGGCAGAGAGAACTGCAGGCTTCCTCTTTGAGATCTTGGATGCAATTTTTGTGTTTGACTGGGCTCTGAGCTGACAAGTTTTCATTCAGCTTTTTAATGGTTGATGCTCATTGTACATCCCTGATGCGTGAACACCTATAAATCCTTACAGGTGAACAGACGTTAGGAAATGCTTAATGTTGCTATTACAGGACTTTTGCCTGTGGTGGGTTTTGGGAACAGGGATCTAATCCCTGTTTCCCCCCACCCCTGATGTCTTTTGTGTGTTTGCAGTTAAACTACAAGCTGGAAATATCTTTTTAGGAATATTAGGGAAAGTTTATTGGAGATGTGTAATAGTCGATCCCTCAAATCATTTGATCGTGTACTGGTTACAGTAAACAATTTCTGAGAACACTGCCCCAGAAAATAGTAAGAGACACATCACGAAAGTTTGTTTTTAAATTATAATACATATTTTAAGGCCACAGGGAGAATCCTTCAGTATTCTCTTTCTGTCTGCGTTCTGTCGCTGAGCTGCCACTTACTCCCCGCCAAGGCAGCTGCCAAGAACATGCCTGCTGTTCGTCCCAGGTGGATAGCAGACTGTCAGCTCTCTGATCAGGGAGCCTGAGGGTACCATTTTCATCTCTACAGGAGCACTCGTGGTCTCTGGAACTTCAAAAGCTTGCAGGACATGATCTAAAAGAAGTTTTTCTGCTTATCTCGCTAATTTATATCTAATTTTGATGTAGCCTGGAGAGCACTTAGAGAACTGTTAGGTGTGTTAAGTAAGTTGCTTAAAAGCTGGACCAACATCTTTTCACAGGACAAAAGAGCTTGGCAGTGGCTTCTGACGGACATAGTTGTTTCTCTGTGTACCTGCTTAGAACAAAACTGTACGATGAGGATGTATTTTTAGTAGCGTGGCTTGATAAAGTGGACGTTTTGCTTTAAGTCAGTCACCACCATCTGCTCCACCCTCTGGTTTTATACCCACAGGCTGATACAAAAGACACTTTGAGTGCACTGGGGAGAACAAGACGTGCTTTTAGTGGATCCTTTTGTCATCTGTAGGCTGTACCTGGAATGCCTGCAGAATTCAGAGCCTTTTGCAGATTAGTGCTCTGTGCTTTTAGCTGCACGTTCTCTTGACCCAGATACCAGTTTCCTGCGTTATGGTCATTTTTTTCGCTTCTGATGAGCTCTTGTCTGTCTTGTGAATTTGGGACATTTAGCTTAAAGAAAAAAAAAGTATATTTTTGGAAAGGAGATAACACAGCTGGAACTCATATTTTCTGTTGCTTTGAATACGTGACTATAAGGTAAGAGTGAGCTGGTTATTTTAGGGTTCCTTTAAATTAGCCCTGGATTTTCAGCATTTCCTGGCTTCTCTTTTCCTACCTCTTTACATCCAAGCAGAACCCCAGATGTTCTACTCAAAGATTTTTGGGTTTGTTGGGGTTTGTTCTGGGTTTTTTTTAGTGTTGGGTTTTTTTTAGTGGAATTCACTTTGCTTATCATTCAGAGATTCAATCCTTTGCTAGATACTTCATGATAAAGAGATAGGCGCTGTAATCAGACTGATTTGTGGAGCTGACGCAGTAATTGGGTGCTTCAGTGAATGGAAGAGTCGAGTAATTTTCCTGTTTTGATGCAGAGCTGTCAGTCAGAGCTGTATTTCTCTACATCTTGTGGCAAGAACGCCAGCAAAGTCCAGAAATCTGAAATAACCTCTGCCTGGATGGATCTGATGTATCAACCTGTCGCTTTGCTTCGTACTGGGTGTTGCTAAAGCAGGTGGTACCTTGTTTTTGTCATGGTACTTTGTCTTCAAAGGAAGGCTGCTAAAAAGGTGGAGTCTCTTGTGTTCTAAAAGCCCCTCTAAACTGAGGTGAATCAGGTGTGGAAGTCGTCTCACCCTTTGCACCTTGGATCTTGTGGTTCTGAACCGTTCGTGTTTCCATCCAAAGCAAAGCTGGGGTCACCCGTTGAAGCAGAGTGAAGCCCAGCAGATGGTGTCTCATGGCTTATTGAACATTGCCACCCTTGTTGTCCTTGAGGCTTTTGACCTTGTTCTGTACTTATACTAAAAGTCTGGCTACTTTAAAAGCAATTGCTGCAGCTTGGGGTGTGAATTCCTGGCATCTGGCTGTGAGCTGAACGCAACTGATCCCTTGCACTCCGAACTGTCGGGAACAGTCGGCCTCTTCCCAAACATCTCTTGGTTTAAAAATAATGCCCCTTGTTCTCCTGTATTTTTAGGTGAGTAGGATTTCTGGTAGATCAACTGACCTGCATTTGTACAAACAGCTGGAACTGGAGGCCGATGTTTGTGCACCTTAGGGAAAGCCTTCTAGAAGTTATTGGTGCTTATCAGTCTGTGAGAGTTAAGGAAACAATCCAGTACATGCTAAAGGTTTCTATAAAGTCTTGCTTTCAAATCCTGTCCTGAAACATTATTCTTAGCAACCTCCTGGAGTGTCTTTAGCATTGACAGCACAGCTCCTTGTCTATTCCGACAGCTCGCGGCGGTGGGAAAAGCTGCCTGCGGGGCTTTTGGTTTAACACGAGCCAAGAGAGCGCTGAACCGAGGAGCAGCCATGGGGAAGACTGGGCAGGCTCTCACTGCTGCCCTGGGAGGAATGTGTCTCATGCACTGGGGTTTCTGAAAGAACAGTCTCTAGTGCAGGGACGGTAATTCCCACGATGGTTTTTGGCTTTGAAGCCCCTTTGAGTACCGGTTTTCCTGTTGTGTTGGGTCTGGTGTGACTGTTCACCTTTAGCTGGAGTGCTCTGGCTAGTCTGTTTTGCTCTCTGCTATGTACTGCTGTGGTAGCAGCCACAATTCAGATCTTTCTTTTGGCAGCTTTAATTTGGTGTATGTTTTCTTGTATAGCAAAGGCTAGTCTGGACAGACAGACTGATGTGGGCTGATGTGGACTTACTCTTAACTGCCTGCACAGAATACGTAGGGGGAAAAAAAAACCAAAACACAAACCACACCATTTTCCCAATGTGCTTTTTGTTCATAACACTGGAAAGTAAAGCTTCAGCATTATGAGAGATACTGTTTTCTCAAAGGAGGCTCTGGCTTGGTTTGTGACTGTTTATCTCCATACATACTCCACTTAGTTAAAAGTCTGAAAAGCCACCAGTGTTTTGAGCAAGGACTACTTCTGGATACACAGCTATATGCATCACTTGTATCTTGCAGCACCGGAGCGCTAAATGCCTTATGAAGAGAGAGTGTGAAACCTTGATCATCTGAACAGCGATAAAACATCTCACCAAAAATAAACCCTTTAGCATTTGTCCCAAATCTTAGAATGCTACTTACACGATAGCATCACTTTGCCAAGTGTTTTCCCTTTCCTTTTTCAGGTGGCAGGGCTAACCCTGCTGGCAGTGGGCGTTTACTCTGCCAAGAATGCCACGGCGGTAGCGGGGCGATACATCGAAGCGCGCCTGGGCAAACCTTCCCTGGTGAGAGAAACCTCGCGCATTACCGTGCTGGAGGCTCTGAAGCATCCTATCAAGGTAAGGTTTAGCTTGGGGTTAGTCTTGCGCTCAGCCGTGAGGATGCAGAATTCCTTTTACAGCTCTTGGTGTCAGGCAGGGAAATGTCAAAGGGTCTGTGAGCAAAGGTGCTATTGGAAATGGCGTAGGCAGGCTGAGCTCATTGTCATTTCATCTGACCTTTTTTTTTTGTCCAGGTGAGTTGTCAAAGCTGTGGTTGGTTTCTATGTGTCAGTAATTGAATTTGTCCTCTCTAGGTTGGTAAGCGTCTTACCAGCAAGGCTCAGGATGCCCTGGAAGGAGTTGTTCTCAGCGTGAGTACTCCATTTCCCTGCTCTGTGAAGGATGGCTTTAGGATCCAAATAACAACGGCTGTTTCCTTGTAGTCGCTTCAAAAGCTGTAATTCTGGAAACACAGCACCTTTGGGGCACTGAGACCATAAATAAGCTCTTGTGTTCAGTGTTAACCTTTTTTTCCTCTGTGCAAAGCAGTTGGCTGTCTTGGTTCAGTCCTTACCCTGCTGCATTTTTTCTCTGTAGTCAGCATGTTAATAGAGAGAGTTCCACTTGTCTCATCTAATCCAGGAAGAATTACTGAACCTAGATCTGCGTGCAAGCCAAAAAGGCAAAGAAGTGTGTGCATTTGCCCGTCTTCTGAATGGTTCTCAACTTAATTAGGGCTGCTTCTCTGTATTTACTTCTGAATTTGATTTCTGGGTATCAGGCAAATTGCTTCTTGAGGCTGCTCCTGCAGGAACAGCTTTTTCCCAGTGTCTACAAATGCAGCAATAAGGATGAACATGAATGTTTGTGACTTATATGAAAGAATTAGTAAATGGAGTAAACAGAAGGGGAAATGACCCTGGTCTGAAGTAATATGCTGCTGAAGTTAAGGTTTGGAAGCTTGAGACTGTGGGAGTGCTGGCTGCTTCTGACTGGGAGGATCTGTGAAGCTGATAGATGCAGGTCTCTTGGTACTTTCTGTTCCTTAAGTTTAACCCTTTTCTTGCAGCCCCAGTTAGAAGCACGTGTAAGAGACATTGCCATAGCAACAAGAAACACAAAAAAGAACAAAAGCCTGTACCGGAATATTCTTATGTACGGTCCCCCTGGCACTGGAAAGACGCTCTTTGCCAAGGTGAGACACTGCCAAGGTCCTGACAACCTGCCTGTGGATTTGAGTTGGGATTTGATTTTTTGACTTGTTCTTCAGTGCTTGTCCACTAGATCTGAGGTGTCAGACACTTGTTTAACAGTGGCAGATTTGACCTGCTGATGCAAGTTGAGTATTTTTTTCTCTATCTATACATTAAACCCATAAAACCAGTAGATTTTTGCTCTCTGCTCTGACAGTATGCCACCTAGCTTGGATTTCTAAACCCAATAGAGAGGGACAGGTCTAGGAAATGGCAACAGCAGCATAAGGAGAAGAAGGGAGAAGTGACTAAGTCACTGACTTACAGAAGTATTCTCTAAGAGCATTCTTACCCTCTGCAAATAAGCATGCTGATGGGACTAAATGACTTCTGTTTCCCTCTTCATTTTCTGTGGTCTCGTGGTGAAAAAGAGTGCTTAACTTGGATTTATTTTTTTTGTTTGTTTCCTTCCAGAAATTAGCTGTGCACTCAGGCATGGATTATGCCATCATGACCGGTGGCGATGTTGCCCCTATGGGGCGTGAAGGAGTTACTGCCATGCATAAGCTCTTTGACTGGGCAAACACCAGTAGGAGAGGGTAAGCAGAGGTTCCTCTGAATCCTGAAGTTGATTTTTAAAATTTTTTTCTCGCAAAGAAACTCACTGCAACCACATAGTTCAGTTTTCTATTTGATACTCTTGTACAGATGAGGTAACACTGACCAGGTGTAACATCTCCTGAAGTCTTCCTGGAATGAGTGAATCTTGCTGCTTAGTAATATTTAAAAGACTGAAAGCTTTCGCTCTCCTGTTCCCTCAAACCCTCCTTGTTTACTTCAGATTTTCCATAGCTTGATTCTCTGCTCAGGCAGGTGGGGAGACCTTTTGTAAGAGTGTGTAGCTAATTTGTCCATGCTGGTGTAAATGGATTTTTACAGTCCAGAGGTAGCTAAGAAGTTGCTTGTCCAGCCAGGATATTAAAATTCAATAGAGAACTTGCAGTGGATGTCAGTTTGGGTTTTTGTGCTGTTTTGATTGCAGGTCTTCTGTAAATGTGGCTAACTGGTGATTTATGTGTTCTCTGATTGCTTTAGAAGGACATTATCTTGCAGTGTCTGTTTTAATCCTCGCTGCATTCATCATCTAAATGTTTCTATTTCCCTTTTCTAAAAAACCTCAAACACCAAAATTGGCAGAGTAAATATTCTAAGGACTTAAACTCTGCAGGCTTCTTCTACCCTGAGGAGCTAGAGAGGTAAAGGTGTAAGAATTTAAGTGAGCTTAAAAAATAAAAATTGGAAGAGATATGAGGATACTCACCTGGGTGAAGACTGCTGGATGCTTCCACTAAAAAATCACCTTTCACAACACTGCTGGGGTCGGAATTTATTCTCTCTCCTGGTAAAAACTTCTGCACATTTGAACTTCATACACTTTTAGATATTCATCTTAGGGAAGTCGTGATCAAAGGTTAGGTGTGTCCATATACATCGATTTTTTTTTTTCTAACCACCAGCAACAGTGAAGTATTTCAGCAGATTTTATTCTGGATATCCAGCAGTGTTAGCTGTTAGTACTGGGCTGCCTTTGTTAGCTGAAAGCCGCTGTGATAGAAGACACTGCTCTGCAGAGACTGTAGAAAAGCTGGAGTTGAGTAAAAGATGTTAACAGGCCCTGAAATCCCTTGAAAGAAAGCTGGCTTTGAAGCTAGGCAAGAAGGTAATACAAGCTGTGACAGCTTTATGAGCAACTTGGTTCTGTTATTGATAAACATCTTTATGCGCTTCGTCTCTTGGGAAGAGCACTGCCCTTGGGTTGTAAGTGGGTTTATTTTTGTGAATTATTCATTGGCTTTATTAATTCACGTCTCCACAGGTAGTAAAAACATTATGTTATTGCTTGTGTGGTTTGGAAAGGAAAAACCCCACGAAATAACAAAGCCAGTTGCAGAGGAGGACTCTGGTTTGAGGTTTTCAAAACAGTATAAAGAAGAAAAGTGGCAGGAAGATGCCATTGTCACTGAGATTTCTTGTATGCTTATGTGCTTATTTCTCCAAATGGGAGGGAATGCTAAAATCTGCACTCTTCCAGGTCTAAATTTCAAAGCTCTGCTCCAGCTTGGCAGTAACATACCAGCACTGCTCGATAGAAAACCATTGCCAAACCATGCCCATAAAAAAACATCCCAATTAGATTTAAAAATCTGGAAGAGGTTAAGCTGAGAAATGATGCCTTGAGAAATGAATTTGCTCGTGTCATCCTTTGGGATACCAGCTGGCCAGGTGCGGGTGCCTGGCAGTGGGACAGGAGAATCCTTGAGCCGTTGGAGCCTCACTTACCTGTCTCCTATTAGTGTGTAGTGCTTTCCTTTTCCAGCCTCCTGCTCTTTGTGGACGAAGCAGACGCGTTTCTGCGGAAGAGGGCAACGGTAAGTACTTCGTGCCGGTTATTTCCGTGTGCTGCGGGGGTAGTCGGGCAACAACCTTCGTGTTTAACTTGATTAACCGGCTTCAACTGGTGAGAATTAAAACTGGCAGGTGCCTGACTGCTCACCTAATGAAGTGATGCAGAGACAAGACATTAGC
The DNA here is from genome assembly GCA_013396935.1 of Baryphthengus martii. Taxonomy (NCBI): domain Eukaryota; kingdom Metazoa; phylum Chordata; class Aves; order Coraciiformes; family Momotidae; genus Baryphthengus; species Baryphthengus martii. The sequence goes on along the minus strand of VWZK01015009.1, from coordinate 94,498 downwards.
ATCTGGTGACTGAATGGAATGAGCAGCTCAAGACTGACTTGAGAATTCCTCCCTGCGCAAGATGGATGACACAATTGTTTTTGTCAGTCACTTTTTGCAGGTGACTGGGCAGGAGGAAAGAAAGAAACGTAGCTTGAAAACAAGAGACTGTTCACACTGCAGAACTGGTACCCTGCAGGGTTTGCTTTTTGTCCCAGCATATTTATCTTGGGTGGTTTTCGTAACAGAACTGCCTTTCAGTACATTAACAAAGCGACATTTGCATCTTCCCCCGTACAAATGATTTATGTTTTCAAAGCCAGTCACCATATTGCACACTGAATCTGAACCTGCTGCTTGAACCCCAAGTCTATTTAAAGAGCTATCCGTAGAAAATCGCTTGGAATGTGTATGTGAATTTTTTACTGTCACTTATTTTCCTGTATCTTATTGGACTTTCCAGCTAAAATAGTGCTCAGCAAGGAAAGCAGCCTGGGCTACTGGTTAGAGCCTTGGGTTTGAAATCAAGAGAATCACTGAATGAGTCTGTCTACTAGAGGCTATAATTCCTAACCTTTTTCCTGGGTATATAAATTGATCTTTTTTTTTCCAAGGCATTGCAGTGCTTTGGATTCTACTCTAAAGCGAATTCTTGACAGTAAGAGAACTCACTTTGTCAATAATGCTGCGTAAAGCTGTGGCCTGTCTTAGGTCCCCAGGCAGCTCACCTTCCTTTGGGTTTTATCTCTGCAGGAGAAAATCAGTGAAGATCTCAGAGCAACTTTAAATGCATTCCTGCACAGAACAGGGCAGCACAGCAACAAGTAAGTATCCCGTTTCAACTCTTACAGCAGCTGGTATTTCCCTGAATTGAGGAATATCTGTAAAGGATCTGCGCTGTGCAGGTGATTTTTACTTGAACTTTTCCAGATAATCTTTGATTTAATTTTTGCTGTGTGTGTGTGTGAAGTTTACTTAGTTTTTAAACTTGTCCTTTTAAAAAGAAATTCAACCAACAAGAAATGTTTTTCTCTGTATGTGGGAAGGTGAGTTTCTCAGTGATGAGCTGCTCCCTTAGTAAAGTTGTAGTAAAACACCTGATGACACGATAAATAATGTAGAAGGTTGTGATTTCAAGACAACGGCAGAGCATATTCTGTCCTTGGGGATCTCTCTTGAACCTGTTAAAACCAATGCAGTTCTAACTGATAGTTTCTTGTGTGTAGCTTCTTTGTACCCTTCTCTGTCACAGTGAGGCGCCTTGGAAGGCGTGCCTTTCCAAAATTGCTGGAAAGCAAGGTGTTGAACCTCCAAGAACCTTGCCAAGATCCTTGTTTTTTCTCTTTGGGAGCGTAGTAAGCCTCTTCTGAAGTGATATATAGAATTGCTCTATAAATGCTGAGTTGAGTATAATTATTATTAAATGATGTTGTCCTTGCTGTTTGCAAGAATAAATCTAATAAATATATATTGGCAAAATACATATGTTCTGCAGGACACAGAGCAAATGGTGCTTTAGAAAGAAATAGTTTTCCAAGGTTAAAACTGTAGATACCCTGAGCTCCTAAGTGCTCTCAGATCTTTTGCCCTGTACTTGCAAAGATGTTCAAGATGTTTAGATGGAACTGCAGAACTTTTAAGAATAATAATGTGTATGTTTTAGCTTTAGATAGTTTCCTTTTTTTCTAGGAAATAGGAAATAGTCCTTTTTGGTCTCATAATTTCTGATTGCTGTGGATCTGGCAGAGTTCTGGTTTTGACCAGATGTATAACTGCACTGCAAAGCAGTGCCTGGCAAGGATGGTAAGGGGATGATTCTTTCCCCTGATGTTAAATTGCCTCAGCAGAGCTCTGGGGGTGCTCCTTTGGTGCTGGTGGGTGCTCTGCCTGCACTCCAGGCAGCCAGGCTCTCATTTTGTCGAACGTTGAATTCCACCCTAATTTCACTGTGAACCATCCTAGGAGACTGAACGCGTCCTTGTGATTCACGCGCTGATTTTTACTTCTGAACGGTCTTACTGCTGCTCTGCGCAACGAGGAGCCTCTCTCCATGAATGGCAGTTCGCTTCAATAAGCCTAATAGCTCGTGTAAATCCAGCTCTTTGGGTGAGACCCTGAGGAGTACTGTTACTTTACCAGCAAACTGTTCACCAACGTAGCCGAGTACCACGAATTGCTGGCTTGAAATTCCCAAAGAACTTTCTACATCTTCTTGCCGCGCTGCGTCGTAGTGTGTCGCTGGAGATGCTCTTACAAAGCTGTTTTGAATGAATCCTCAGACATATCAGCTGATCAGATGTCTTTCGTACTGGCCGTGGTAGTTCCTACTGTTCAAACTGGTTGATTGATTGATTTGCATTTTTCTGGGGTTTTTCACAGTCTTTCTTCTCTTGTTTCACACTTCCAGGTTTATGCTTGTTTTAGCAAGCAACCAGCCTGAGCAGTTTGACTGGGCTATCAATGACCGAATAGATGAAATGGTGAACTTTGATCTGCCCCAGCTAGAAGAACGAGAGCGGCTCGTGAGGATGTATTTCGATAGGCACGTCTTGAAGCCAGCCACAGAGGGTAAACAGTGAGTATCCCTGCACAACACTCCCACCCTCTGCCGTTCTCTTTCTTTTATTGTCCTTCTCACCTCCTTTTCTGTATATTCTGTTACACTACCTATAAAACCCCCTTTAAACCTGATCCAATCCGATCTTGGATTTCATTGGAAGCTGCTCTTTACAAAGCCTGCCCCTCTCATCCTGTTGTGTGGCTCCATGTAAAGTAACCCTTGTACTTCTGTCTTCCAGACGGTTGAAGCTGGCCCAGTTTGACTATGGGAAGAAGTGCTCGGAGATTGCCAGGTTGACAGAGGGCATGTCTGGCCGAGAGATCTCTCAGCTTGCTGTGGCGTGGCAGGTAAGTTGGGCTTTTATCACTGGGTTTCTTGGTTCATTTTACCTTTCTGGGAGATTTGAGTGTTGTTTGGGCTTCTGATTTTGAAACCCAGGATAAAGACCGAAGATATTTGTCTTATCACTGTCACTCAGTTTGTGGGAAAGAAAGTGGACCTCATTTCTTATAATTTCTTTTTCTCCTGATTTAGAAGAGAACTTCCTCAGCCATGGCTGTGAAAGGTTTTGCTACCAGGCATTTCCTGTAATAAAAAGTTGCGATAAATGAGCGTTTTCTTTTTATCACCCCTTATCTCCTATCTTGTCATTACTCCCTGGGAATGACCTCAGCTTTTATTGTTTATCCTTTAAGTGATCTTGAAGGAAGGGGATGGAGGGAGTGACTAATTCCTTACTGTTGTTGCCCTGATCACTTTAAAATGTACCTCATAGCACCAGAACTATTAACGAGGTTCTGTGTAAAATTGCAGCAGGAGGTTCTGTTCCTCTTCTGTCACAAAAAAAATGCTTTAAAAAAAAAAACTACTACAAAGAAGATGCACAAAAGGATGGGCAAAAAGACAAGGACTGTTTTGATGTAAAAGCTACAAGAAGCTTCATCTGTGTCAAAATCGAAGTTGTTGGTGTTCTGGAACAGGGGACTTCATATCTTATCCGTTGTTGATCAAGAAAGGAAGCGTGATGTGTCGTGAGTCAGTGTTAAAATAGCCCAGGCTTTTTGCAGCTAGTGGCTGGACATGTGGATGGCGTTCCTCAGGATGGATACAGTCCACTGGCGGGTTTGTGAGGGCATCCAAAAAGGGTTTCTGTGTTGAACCACTGCCCTGGGAGCTGCCTGCCAGAGCTTTTGATCTTAAGTGTTCACTTAGGGTTCACTTTCAGTCATTGGGTCAAGGAATTTGCAGCTGTGACTTGACTGGAGTTCAGCTAGAGCTTTACAGAAAGCTGCTGAAATGCAATATGCCAAAGGTCCCTTGCATAAATCAAATCAATTGACCTGTTCTGGGGAAGATGACAGCACGAAGCCCCAGTGAGAACTGCTGGCTGTAAATGCTGGAGCACGGAGCTGGGTGGGAAGCATTTTGTTCTCAGCTGCTTTGCACAGTGCCCTGACGTGACCTGGAGCTAATCCTCAAAGTGTAGGCTTAATTGCAACCTGCCTGTCGCTTAATTCACCTCAGCTTTGTTATATGTATTTTCTTAATTAGTTTATTCCTCCAACAGTCATTTGCAGTGTTGCTGTCTGTGTGTTACACCTCTGTAGACATGAACAAAACTTCAACTGGTGTCTGGGCAACGGACCCCAATGCAGAGGGAGCAGAATGGCAGGTTTAATCTATGGCAAAGTGTTGCTCTGTTCCATAGGGTCTGTCCTACCACCTCTAGCTGACTGAAGCTGTGTTGCTTGCAATTCTAGTCCTAACCTCTGTGATACAACCTGATCTAATCAGCCATGAAGCACAGGGAGGGCAGTGAGGAGCCTGCATTGCTACTCCTGCTTCCATTCTTGAGTCGTGGAAGCGCTGGAGGAAATGGACAGGGAGCACAGGACGGTATTTAGCGTGGACTGAATGGAGTTTTGAGATGCTGGAATCCTCAGCAGCTCTGCTTAGCTCGCCTGGGGTCATGGCTTATGGCCAGAGCTGAACCTCAGAGATGGTTTGGGGAAAGGTAAAGTTCTGAGGCAGTAGGAGGAGAAACTATTGTAGCTGTTGGCTCTTACCAAGAGTAAGTGAGACCGGCAGCGCGTGGCCATTCTGCTGTTCTGTGGCCTCACAGTCCTTTCCCATCAAGATATATTTGAAGTGCTCTGCCAATATTACCTTTAACAAAAATATTTCAGTTAAACTAGGAGCCTGAGCAATAGCTGCAGCTTTCACAGGTGTAATTCCACTACGAGCTGGGCTGGAAGTTGATTGACTGTCAATTACATGAAGTTCTAGTTCACTGCGTTTCAGCCCCGCTCAGTCTCTCTTGAATTTACCAAACAGAAAAAAAATATGATGCAGAAAAGCAGAGGGTGTAACCTCTACTGCTGGGAAAAATATTGCTGTCTGGCACAGCTAATAGTCTGCATGCTAGAAATCCATTTTAATCTCTTCTGCAGCAGACTGAGCATTCCCTTTTGTCCTTGTGCTTTTCCATTCCCCGTATCTTATCCTTTATGAACATGGTGTGGATGAGATGCATTTACACACTTAAAAATTCCCTTCAGATCTGTTTATAAGAACGTGCAGGCTTTCTAGTGCTGCACCCCGTACTTAAACCCATGATGTGCTTTAGATAAAATGTCAAAAAAAGGCAACCTTTGGCTAGTCCAAGCCGTAATCTCTAGAAAATTGTTTTGGCAACACTTCAGGAGGATTCCCAGGAGTTTTATGTCCCAAGGTTTATGATAGAGGGGAGCTTGCTGTCACTTGTGCCACTGACAGAAATGCGTTTTTGCTCCCTGAACCTTGTTTATATTTAAAAAAATAATAAAATTTTAAAAAATCATTAGTCTGCCCCAAGTTATGAGAAGCATTTAATGTTTCTCTAGTGATCTGAGCTAAAGGACATTGAAAATAATTGTGTGCAGGGGGTGTGTGCTTGTGTTTCTGTGGGGGGCTTTTTTGAGTAGGTTATTTTCATTATAAATGTGATTCAAAGGATACAGATCAATTTGGCCAGGTTAAAATAAACCCTGGTTCTTGGCTGAAGTGAAACATGAGGTCATCTAGGCTGGACTTCTCATCTGTTCTCCATCCCTCCGCTTCCTCCCCCTCCAAATACTTCACTTTCAGATGATTTCCTAATTGGATTCGAATTACAAAACATGAATAGTTGCACTGGAGAAAATGGGTTAAAATTTGTCCATGCAGAAGGCAGGGGTATGAATCTAAATGAAGCTCAGAACCATTTGTGTGTGTGTGTGCAAGCTATTCCCAGAAGGGACAGCTGCTTCTCCCATTTGCTTTCTTGACAGCTAGGGCCTGAGGCTTTCTATAAATAGAAAGTCATTGAGAAAATCAACAGAGCGTGAACTGCACAGCTTTGCAGGAGTTTCCACCCTTGGATTTATGGTCTATGCAGTGACAGGGAGGAAGGGAAGACATCCTCTCTGCTTTGTGGAGGCACCGAAAGCAGAGCCCAGGAAGCACTTACTCCATTTTAACCCACCGAGTCCTCCTGGCTGGGGGTGGGCTGTGCTGACAACAGGGTGCTGCCTCCTTTCAGCTTTAAGCCCCGAGTTGTGTCCTACAAAAAAAAAAAAAAGTCAAAAATAAAAATAGCAGCGAGGTGGGGGAGGTTATGAGGGTGAATCAGAGAGGAGACTTCAGCTGAACAGAACCTTTCCCACCCTGGACTTTTTGCAGCGGTGCGAGAAGATGGGTTGTGTTGTGATACGTGTTGTGTAAATATTTATGGGTTGTGGAAACGTGCTCTTCTCCTGGTGTCAGTGCCTGCCGAAGTGTTCAGGGTCCCTCCTGCTCTGTTGTTGGGTTCAGAGGACAAGTAGCTTTATACAAAGTGAATTCTCTATTTGCAGACCTACTTCTCTGCATTCGTTGCCTGTGGCCAGTGCTTACACATAACTGGAAATCTGAGAATTAGCATAACGTGTCACTTCTGCCTTAAGGAAGGGTTACAAAGGGTTTACACAGGGAAGGTTCTGTTTTGAGGATTCTTGCCATAAAAAACAGCACCTGGTTACATATGGTTTGTGATCTCCCCAGTTCCCCAAAAAGGGCTAACAAGTAAGGGCTGGAAAGTAGGCTAGAAAACCAACTTGGGTAATCTTTTGCTCATTTCTTGAAATACTTATTCCTCCTGCAGGGAGGTAGCAGTACTCTAGTGGGTATAGTCAGTCCTGTGGTGGTACTGACCAGTGCAACAGCTCACCCTGGGCCTTGTCTTCTCTCCCATCTCCAGCTTTGCAGCGTGACCACTTTATGCACCCACTGTCCAGTTTCCTTCTGTGGTGCTTTTGCAGTAAACATCATTGCTGGGTCTAATCAAAGTTTTGCACCCCTAATGATTTATGGGGAGCTCATGAGTGATACCTCAGAAGCACACTTCAGCCTGTCCTGAAAGCCAGAGTTCATATTCCTAGCTGGTATCTTGGGGAAGGCCCTGCAGGCGGAAGGATTGGCATGAGACAGTCAGTGATGTGATAGCTCTGTGGACAGAAGTTTGGGGCTGTTTGATGCAGGCACATGGATGTGAGGAGCTGGAAGGGGTCCCACGCTGATTGGTGTCAAGTTGTACGCGGAGCCCCGGTGCTGAGCCGCTCACCAGAGCGCTTCCCATGCACAGGGAGCAACCAGATTTAGAATCTGTAGCCTGGAGTTGCTTTGTTGCCTTGGAGATGGGTACAGCTCTTGGCAAAAGCATCCTTCCCTTCCGTTCTGGTGGCGGTGTCATCTGCAGAACGTCCACCGGCGGAGTCCTGCCTGCCTGGGCAAAAGCGACGAGCCTTTTGCTGCGGCTGAGGAGGGATGGCTCGTGGTCTCGGCTCTTCGCCGATCCCGGGAACCGCCGTCACTCACTTACGTCCCTTGTGCCTTTGCCCCTGCAGGCCGCAGCCTACGCATCCGAGGACGGCGTTCTCACTGAGGCCATGATCGACGCCCGCGTAGCCGATGCTGTGCAGCAGCACAAGCAGAAGATGGAGTGGCTGAAAACAGAAGGTGCTGAAGCCAGCAAAGGGACTGGCAGAAACCCGCTCCTGCCTTTCCCCCAAGGCACACCAGTGTGAGAAACCCACGGCCTTCCGACCAGCGTGTGTGGGGAACCGGGCACAGGAGGAAGCTGGGAGGGTCTTTGGGGCAAATGTTCAGTGGACTCGTGTGTTGGTGGAAGTGTGTCCGTTGGTGCAAAGGAGGGGTCACTGCCTCGGTCTGCCTTGGGTTTCATGTTTTTAAAGTGCACTAAAAAGCAAAATGGTTTAAATAAGGCAGAAGCAACTTTATTAAAGGACCCCTTTGTTGAAATACCATTGACTGCGTTAGTCTGTGTGACCTGTCCTGCTTTCTCCAGCCTGGTATTTGCTGCTACAGCTCAGCTGAGAGCAGCCATAGGTATTTTTTGCCCTCAAGTAAATCATCTCTCTCTTAAGGAGGTGAGTAGGCAAGGCTCCGTCAATCTGTCTGGTGTGCAGGTGTCCAGCATGGTCTGAAGAGAGACAGAGATGAGTGGGGCTCGTTTGCTGCTGGCTGCTGCCGTCAAGCTGCTCTTGCTACAAGAGTCCTCTGCGGCATTTCTGGAGCAATTGAAAAACGTGCCATTGTCAAGTCCTGAACACCACCTTGTCTCCATCAGATGACATTTGTTCTGTCTGGGTATGGTGAGACAGGTCAGAAAATATCTTGATTTTTTTTTTTTTTTTTCCTGAGTTTGAACTGGATTTGAACTCTGCGCTCTGCCCCGAGTCCCCTTTTTATAACTACACTATGTAAGCACATTCTCCTGACCTAAATCTGTGCCCTTGAGTAGCTTGCTGAGCTGTTCTCCTCACACAGGAGCTGACAGCCATCTCTGCTCTGTCCGTTTCCCTGCTGGTTGTTATTCAGCTTTGAGGGATGTGCCCTCACAGGACCTTGTGAACATGGGAGTGAAATGGGGCCGGTCACCAGGGTCCCCAGAACAGGCACCCTTGTGGGACACTAGGAAAGACGTAGTTCTTGAGGCTGCAAACCTTCACCCTCTGCTCTGCCATCTCAAAATAGTTCTCTGGTGCTTTTCCCTTGATGCCGAGGGAGAATTTGAAGATGCATTTGAGAAGCCACTCCTTTTAGGCCGGGTGTCCCCCAGCAGCAGCGTGGTGCCCAGTGCTTCCTGCCCCACTGACACTTGGTGGTGTAGAGGAAAGGGAGGAACCACTCTATAAACAGGCTGCACACTCCTTGCTCTGAATGGCTGAGAGAAACTTGGGGGTTTTCCCCTCCCCTTCAGCCTAAATGTAGTTGTCCTTTAGTAAAATCTAAATAGGAAGGGGAAAGCCTAGAATACCTAATCCTCCAGTAAATCAGCAGACTAGAGTTGTATTTCTTTTGAGCCCCAAGAGATGGAAGGGAGCTAAGCAGAGCAACTCTGCTAAAAACCCCTTGCTAATGACGTGAGGGAGCAGTCTGATTAAAAAAAATTAAAATGGCGTGATTAAAATCTCCAGTTGTGCCATACACTTTGGATACCTTTCCCCTCTCTTCCGTTATCCTCTCCATGCAGCGCAGGAGGAGCTGGGGAAGGGGAAGGGTGCTCTGCAGCCTGTGAAAGGCACAGCAGTTGCTGCCTCAGCTGTTTTGTGCGATTCCTCCTTCAGATTGCATCAGGGCCCTGTGTGGAAGCAGAGAGAGCCCGGCTACGATCCGGTCCGTGCTTCTGGGCTCTACCGGTGATTAATTACAAGTTCAGGAAAACAATTAGCTGGAAGTAGCTTCTTGTGACAGAGAAGACAGCAGGAAGCACAGGCTGACAAGGCTTCTCAGCTTTGCCTGAGCACAGAAGCACTTTGCACTGAGTTTTCAAGGGCTTTTAATGACCGCTCTTAACGAAGGATGCCACTAGTCCTCACCTGAGCTTTGCTGATGAGCTTCACGTGGAGGGAAAGGACTGTCTGTCTTGGAGAGAGACACGTGGATGCTCCTGAGAACACATGGGTGCCTCAGCATTTCTGCTGTGTGTTGAGACATTGCTCTGGTGTGACCCAGTAGCTGGTGCTGCTTGTATCCCAAGGGCAAAGTTCTTTCCTCTTCTCGGGCAGCCCAGGAAGATGATGGTCTCTCTACTAAATGAAGTCTGTTTTCTGTGTTGTCCTTCAAAAGGTAGGGGAGGGGTAAGTAGAGACATTTCTATAGTTTATACTAGGAATTTACTCCTAGCAACGTTTCTGTACTTTATACTAGGCACTCGCTCCTGGGAGCAGGGCTCTGCCTTTCAAAGAAGAGCTTCCTTGTCCCTCTTGCTGTGCACATCCCTCCCAGCCACCAGCTGGGTGATTTCATGCCCTGCTGCCTGCTGAAGAGCTGTGCCAGTTGCTCTCACTGCTGCTGCTCATGGGGAATCCAACAGGAAAGGAGAAAAAAGGGCCTCCTGTCATTGTTCAACTCCTACCTCATCAAAGATTTAAACGCGGGACCTCTGCCGGGCTCCTCAGTAAGTTTGGTTTGCTGTCAGCTCCCCGGATGAGCGATGATGTCCCTGTGGAGGTGGCACCCAGCTAGCTATTTGTTAACACTCTGCGCAGGGCTATAGAACGGCAACCCCAGGCTGAGGTTAGCTCCTCTCCGTGACACCGAGTGAGTTACGAGCCCAGAGCACTTTATTAAAATAGTATTTTGTAGTGGAGAGCAAATCTAAGAGCAGATGGATTAGCAGGTGATCCATCACTGCCCCTCTTTGCTGCTGCTGGCCGGAATGCCTTCGCTGGGCTTCCACACTGCAGCTGGGAGACAGATTTATAACGTGCCCATCCATCTAGTCCCAGTTGCCAACCATGAGAGTATTTGCTTTTGAATGTCATACCCTGTGCGAGTACGAGGGTGCGGGCACCGGGTGCTCACCAGTCCCGTGCTGTAGGATTAGGGGAGACAGGACTCTCCCCAGGATGTATTTCTCTGCCAACTTTTGTGTTCTGAATGGATAAGAAGCACTTGGATTCCTTTATAACCCACTGTCTGTGGCTGTTTCCAATTTAGCACAACTTTGTTATTTTCCCTATATGTTTTTGTTGTTTTTCTTTTAAAAAGTGGCAAATCTGATTAATTTGTCCAGCCTGTAATGCAGCTCTGCCCTGGAAGCCGTGCAGCTCCAGGAGGTTCTTTGCTTCTGGCAGGCAGCCCTTCTTCTGCAGCCAGTGGCTGAGTGCTCTTGGCACATGGATGCAAATAATGGGGATCCACTGGAGGGATCCTGACAAAAACATGCCGGGGTTTGCAGCTCCCTAGAAAAGAGCGTGGGTGCAACAGGAGTGGGGATTTCAGGTCACCCCTGCACAAAGGGAGTGTTGTAGCAGCAAGTGTGTGTGTGTGGGCAGTGCAGGTGCTGCTGTGAGTCAGCTTGTGGCAGGGAACGAAGATCCTGCCCCGGGGTGTCTCGAGAGGCAGCGCAAGTGTGCAACAGCATCGCATGGGGAGCAAGGAGCTCCCCACTTTGAGGCCTGGAGGTCAGTTGTCTCATGGGAATGTGACAAGCCAAAAATGGCAATAGAAAAGCCTGTCTCCAGCAGTTACCTCTCCACCCTGCTTCCCTTGCAACCTCCAGGCCATTCACGATGTGAATGTCAGAGCTTTCACAGACCCCTGGTGCTCTGCTGGACCTTGTTGCTCAGCCAGCATCTCTGCTGTGAACATCAGCTGCTCGGGCACAGCGGTAAGGCAAAGTTTGCCCATCTGAGCTGCAGTAGAAGAGGAACCAAAGGACTTACTGAGCATTCAGGTGATTTAAGTGCCACCAGGCTGCTTGGCTCATCCTCTCTTCCTACCAAGCACCGGCAGCAGAAATTGGGTGCCTGGTAAAGGACAGGTGTGGGTCAGGTCTTGTTTCAGATAACCTGGGACAGTGCGTGTTAAAGGGCTGTTCATGGTGGCAGATTTCGGTGCTGCTAGAACGGGACATGAACACACCTCTCCTTGTCTGTGCCAAAGCCCTGGCTTTCCTGCACCCTGCGTTTTGCAGGCGCCAGGCATGAGAGGCCCACACCTCTCTCTGGAGGCAGCCTGCACCCAGAATTTGGTTTTAACAGTAAAATATTTATCTTCTTTTTTTAGACGTTAGATCTTCCCTGTGTTCCCAGGAGACAAGCAGGCTCAAATCTGGGACGGCGTCCTATGATGTCAGATAACCTGGGGGAAGTTACACGGCCCTTCTTCATAGATCGAGGCTGGGCACAGCTTTTTGCCACACCATTCAAGCCGTGTTTGTTCCTCCTCCTCCTCCTCCTCACTCAGCCCTTTGCCCACGAGCTGGTGTCCTGCTCACCTGCAGTGCCCCTCCAGCCTCTGACCCCAGGAGAATTATTTGCTTCAAAAGGGTTGGAAAAAACCACTCAGATGCAAAACGTGCAAAAAACTATTTTACTGACAAACAGCAAAGGACGGGCTTCGTTTCAAGAGCTGAACTGGTTCTCTATTATACAAACATATTACTGAAAGGGGAGGAATGGCTGAAATACACTCACTTGTTGACCCAAATAAAATCACAGTGTGCTTTTTCTATTGCCTCCCCCACCCCAAAGCTCTCTGCGGCCTTCGGCTGCTCCCCTCCCTGTCGGCACCGCACCGTCCCTGCTCCCAGCACGGCCGCTGGAGGATGCAAACTGTAGGTGACATTGGCCTGTGCAAATGTATTTAAAAAAAAAAAAAAAAAAAAATAAAAATTAGCCATTATTGCTTTTCAACCACAGTAGAGATTATTCTATGATTAGACTCAGAGCAGAGTATAATCCCTTTCTCTGTTGGTATCAACGTGTGTTGTACCTCTTCCCGTCTGGCATGTGCAAAACCGGTTTGAATGCAGAAAAAAAAGGAAAGAAAGACACAACTGGGGAAAAAATCAGGGCTCTGAGGTTTGTTCTTGTGTTCTCACTCCAGAGCACTATTGAAAAGAATCTAAAATCTTCCTAAACCATGTGCTCTGTCCTGCAAATGTTTCCACTGCCTTAGGCATTGTGAGCTGAGGGCGCTTAGTGCCTCGCAGGATTGAGCCTTCCTCCTGGTGCCACCGCTCTGTGGAAATCCCAGGGCTCAACTTGAAGAGGGGACTAAAACCAGCAACCCTGCTGGAAAAGAAAAGCGTGCAAATGAATGGGAGGCACTAAAGGAGAGGAACGGGCTCCATGCAGCGAACACACAATGACACACACGGATATAAACACACACGGACACGCACTGACACACGCACAGAAAACTGGACCAGGATCTTGAGAGCTTGGTCAGGATGCAGCAAACTGGCAGCCCAGACTCACTGTAGAGCTCCTCCTTACACCTGCCCACATCTTCCTACTCCTGTGCTTCCTGCTCTGTTGCCCCAACAGCCCACTTAACAGGAGCTTGCAGGCCTGGCATTTTTATTTTATTTCTTTTTTTCTTCTTCAGTAGAATCATAGAATTGGTTTGATTTGGAGAGACCTTGAAGATCATTGAGTCCAACCATTAACCCTGCACTGTGAGCCAGGCTGGCCTAAGAGGACATCTCATCTTCATCCTAAGATAGAACCGTCAGTCCTGTGTCGCTCCCTGTCTGTCCCCTACTCTACATCCCTTTGCCTGCCACTGGAACATCTCTCTCACCAGAGTATCTGGGTTGCAAGGCATTTGATCCCAGTGTATTTCTATTTTTACCATCTGTTCTAGTGATGGAAGTGCTTCTGCTTTTTCACATCCAGAGGTGCTCGGGGAGCTTCTGTTGGCTATTTCTACCTTCAAAGCCCCCTGAATTCAGAAGAGGCCTTCATGACCTCCCTGTTTGCTCGTCATCAATGCCCCAACTGAGTGTTGAGCTGCTGCTGTGCTGCAGGCTCGATCAGATTTGGAATGAGGTGGTGGGTCCCTGTGTTCTTTATCACCTGCAAGTCTCTGGCTTTCGTACAAGGGAGGGGAGCCAGGACATGTGAAATGTTTCCTTAACAATGTGCTTTCTCCTGAGCTGGGGGACAACCTTGGATCAGCAAATCCCTTGCTGGCTCCCTCAGGGCTTTCTCCTGCCTGGGCTCTCCAGGGCCTTGTCCAAGGTAAGGAAAGGCCACGGATGTTTGTGTTTGTGCTGCCTGCTGCTCTCTCAAAGTATCAGCTCTTGATCTCTTGCAAAGCCAGTGGGCTTCAGCTTACCTGACATCATTGGCATGGCTTTTTTTTTTTTTTAAGATTGAAAGGGGCCTCTCGAGTTCATCTGGTCCACCACCCCTTGCTCAAGCACAGCCACCTAGAGCAGGCTGCCCAAGACCATGTCCAGTTGGCTTTTGACTCTCTCCAAAGATGGAGGCTTTACAACTTCTCTAGCAGCCTGTCCCAGGGCTCTGTCACCCTCACAGTGAAAAAGTGTTTCCTGATGTTCAAGCAGAACCTCCTGTGTCTCATTTTGTGCCCATTGCCTCTGGGCAATGCCTTCGTGTATTTATAGACATTGATCCCCCCGAGCCTTCTCTTCTCCAGGCTGAACAGTCCCAGCTCTCTCAGCTTTCTTTATAGCAGAGATGCTCCAGTCCCTTAACCACGAGGGATTCTCTTCTCCCAGCTGAGTGCAACTGGAAAATGAGGTAGAGAGTAGCAGTGACAGCAACTAGACCCACCCCACCATGCGGTGAATGCCTGGGGCGTGCATTCTGGGCTCTCTTCAGGTCTTTTACTGTTTATTGATAGGTGCTGCCAGATACTTCAGCCAGGATGGGCCAGTGGATGTGTCCTTGGCTGGCTCAAAGGCGAACTGAGCAGCAAGAGGACACGGTGAATGGATGGCTGGTATCACAGGAGACACCTTCCCAAACTGCTCCTAATAGGGGAAGGGTCCTTCTTATCATGTCAGAGCAGCAGGCCAAAGAAGACACTCACAGTACATGGGTCTACTCTGGGCTGCACCTGAACCTCATGTGTGGTGGTTTTGAGCTCTTCCTTGCCTCTCATTCCTGAGGTAATGTGCAGCTCTGTGAGCCTCTCCCTGGCACAGCACTTCCCTGGTGAATTTGGCCTCCTGTCACTTCTTCCTTCCCTACACCCATCCTGTTGTGAGCCACCAAACCCTACTGTGAGCCACCAAACGTGGTGGAACAACAGGTGCCAGCTAGGAAGCAAAGTGGAGGAGATAACCAGCTTCACAGGCCTGCTCTTTAACGTGTGGCTCTCCTGAGAAGAAAGAAGGTGGTGAGAATGAAAAAGAAGGTTGGTATGGACTGGGTTTGGCTTTACGTTGCCTTCAGGGAGCCCACTGGGGGTAAAGGGTTTATTCAGGAGTGCTGATAAGTGGCTGCTTGAATTTAAAAAGGAGCTACTAGTTGATACAATGGATTCCACAAGCCTCTGCTTTTCTCTACCTGTCTTTCCACACCTCTCTTTTGCCACAGATCCCAACCACCAGCATGTACCCATTTGATGTGCAGGCAGCCAGACCTGGGCTCCTCGCACCAAAAAAATGTGGGAGAACATTTCCAGCACCAATCCCATCTCTGGAGAACTGGCACATACAGTTTTCAGCTCTGTCTCTGCTCTAAAAATAGCCCCTCTTGAGGCGGCACAAAATTCCTCCCCGGTCTCTAGCTCTGCAGAAACCTCCCTCAAAGCATCTGGCGGGTGAGCGCTCAGACGCGGCGCTCACTTCCCACTCCTTTGTCCCTCCAGAGCTGCCACTGCAGGCACAGCTGCCAGCTTTGCAACCCCATCTTTTCCTTTCCACAAGTTCCAACCAGCACCTTGCCCAGCCCTGACCTTGTGTCAACTGCCTGCTGGCAAAGTCACTTTCTCCCAATTGAATCTTGTTTGTTCTCAGTTGTTGCTGAGTTTGGGTTTTGTTGTGGTTGTTGTTTCAATCTGTGGGGTTTTTTGTTGTTTGTTTGTAAAGACTGGATCAGAGGCAAGAGAACAACAAACAAGTCAACACCAGCACATCTCAGACGATTAAACAAGAAGGTAACGCTCCCACAACCAGACAAAAGCAAAACGAACACATGCACGGGAGAAGAAGACAGTGCAACAGCAGACTTCACAGACAACTGAGCTGCGAGCAACGGTAGCAACCTCACTTGGACAGAGGAACAAGAGACCACGAAGTCAGACATTGTCGGTAAGGCTCACACCTCGAGCAGAGTCAGCTGAGGGGGGTGGGACAGGGACACGAGTGCGGATGTCAAGCCGAGAGAGGGAGAGCGCTGGTGCTGGGGCTCTACAATGCTCAAAGCACAGCTGCCTCTTTCACCTTCTGCTTCTTCCCCCCAAGAGGAGCCACGGCAGACACTTGGCTGTTGGGAACAACGATCATCTTCTACACACTGCCACGGGTTAAATGGGGCATGGAGCCTGGGCTGCTCCTGTGCAGGGAGTTCTCACCACTGCAGCCTCTCGACAGCCAGCCCCAGCAACAGGCATGTTCTGATCCCTCTGGTGTAGGGTCAGACCTACAGCACCAGCCGTGGCTCTGAGGGAAAAGGCATCTCCCACCAGGCATCTGACCTTGTGTCTCTATTAAAATCAGCCCTGCACAGGAGATGCACCAGAGCTCTGGAGTCAGGACTGGGACCTGGCCTTACTGTGTGGGAAGGGACTTTGCCCCTTTTTTGTTCAGGGTGAGAACTGAAGGCCTAATCTGGTCTCTGGGATTAATCCCATCGGGTTAGCGTGTGCTGGGACAAGCCTTGCTCTAGTTCCGTTTTCCTTGGAATTAAGATCAGTGAATTACTTCCAGTAAATTTAATTGCACAGAGAGTATTTTTTGTTTTCTTTTTTGACTTAGTGTAAACAAGAGAGAGGCTCACAAGGTAACAGCTGCAGACACAGTAGATTAAAAAAAAAATTCTGTTCTTAAACAATGGGAATATGTACCAGGTTGGATTGTTTTTGGGTTTTTTCCCCTCTCCCAGAGCCTCATACTCTTCTGAAATTCTGGTGTACATCAGAGTTAATCAGTGTGAGCCATCACATCACGCTTTCTGGTTGTACATTTTGTATTTACTGATGTTTCCACTAAGGCCAGTTGCTAGAGCAGGGCAGAACCAGATTTCCCATTCAGTCTGAGGTCAGGTCACTGCCTTAAATCTCTCTTGTGAAAGGCTCCAAGTGGAAAGGTTATTTAAAGTGCTTTTTCACCCCCTCCGATAACTAGTTGCAGACACTTGGTATTTGTCTGTATCATGATGGAATTTTCTCCCCTGCAAAATGTTGTCCCACCTGAAGCCGTGCCCATGACCTGTACCTGGTTTATAATACAGTGCCTATTCCTGGCTGCCAGTTAAGCCTGCCCCACCACATGAGGGCAAAGGGAAGAGCTGCTTGGCCAGAGCTCACCTGGTGCTCTGTGAGCAACGCTCCGGTGAAGGGAGCATCTCCTGCCACTTGAGAATGAGCCCATATGGTCAAATGCACCAAGCTCCGACAGCGAGGGAGGTTGCAAAGCCATGTGTCTTGGAAAGGAGCCGCTTAAGGAAAGGTCATTCTTTAGACACTAACAGGTGGCTGCAGATATCACGGAATCATAGAATTATTTAGGTTGGAAAAGACCTGTAAGTTTACAACCATCGGGAGTTCTGAATGGTCAAGCAGACAGATGTTATGTGTAGACCGGACAATTATTTAGGCCCAGGCAGAAACTGGGGCTCCAAGACAAGAGGCACTAGGGAATAGCAAAGGTAGGAATGGCAGAGAAATGGGCATGTTTGGCTCTTGGCCAGGTTTGGGGCTTGCAAATTGCTGAACTGATCCTGGACTTAACAGCCAAAAAAAAAAACAACCCCAAGACACAGAAGCTGAAGCAGGGAGGAAAAGAGCAGGGAGTCATGGTGTCCTTTTCCCTTCCCAGGCATTGCAACCAGACTATAGGAGACAATTGACAGAGTCAAGGAGACCAACAGTTTCTGATAATACCCATCATCTGTTTGTTCTGGATGTTTTCCCCACTTAAGCACAAACCTACTCAATACAAAATGATGAGTGAAGGAGAAATGATTTGGATTCAGGGCTGCCACCTTCATTTCTTCAGGCTAGTGCCTCCCTCCCTTACTCCTCTCAATAAAAACCTCTCTCTTCCCTCTGCAGCCGGCAGGACAACTGCTGACAGCTGCCCAGCATGTGCAAAACCGACACACTTTGGACTCAACTGCTTCTCCCTGCTCCCAGCAGAACAGGACTGCTGCAGGAATCAGCCTCCCCTGTCCTGTCTGGGTGCACAAAGGCTCTGTCAAATCCTTCAGGCAACTCTGACGGGATGTAAAGGAGGTCTCTGAACGGGGAGGTTGGTTTCAAACACTTGATAGCTCTCTTGAAACCCACACTTAAGCTGCAACCAGGGGAAGAAAAGGCAAAACCACACCAGAGCATCCTCAAACTTTGATTCAGCCCATTACAGGGACATTTGACTCTCTGGTGAGGTCAGCTTGAGGCCCACTTCTCTATGGTCCTCAAGCCAAGCCCAGCCTGCTGCTGACATGCTATTTGAGCTTGGAGCAGTGACATGACACAATTAAGTGGAAGAGTGAGAGAGTCAAGAGGACCCTCTCACTGCATTGTCGGTGTTTCCAGGGTGGTATTCACCAGGGCCTCGGGCTCACCCTCTGAGAAGAGGGGGAGAGCAGCTCCTTTCCTCCTGGCCAAGGGGTGGGTGATGTTTATGCAGCAGAGGGGTGTGATCAGGGTACTAAGTCAGATCCAACAGGTTTCGCCCCAACACACTTCTCCCCGCGTAGCAGGAGCAACTCCTCTCTGGCATTAATGACGAATAACAGCTCTGACATCAGCAAGGTACCACCAGTATAAAAGTGGTGAAAACCAGAGCACCAGCCCCACCAAACGGGCCAAAACCTTAAAGAACTGTTCCCCGGTACTAAGATTTCTTGGGTTGCTTAAGGCAGGTTTCAGTGTAGAGCAATGCAAATGAGACATCAGTTCTACATCCCCAGGACTTCCTTCCCCACTCCCCCAGCAACTCCCCAAAACATGAACCAAAGCAAAAGGGACGCTGCTCCTTCACGACCCACCGGCAGCATTCCCCATCCAAACCTGGTACCAGCCAAGCCATTCTAGCAACGGAAGGAACAGAGCAGAGCAAAACCAAGCCAAAGGACCAAAGAAACAGGGGGACTTGAGCTCTTGGAGGAGAAACTCTGCATCTTCTTCGTGTTGTCCCACCTCCATACCCTTGGCCAACGCTCCCTGTAGGGTAGCTGGATGTGCAGGACAGCCGTGAATGCCGGGAAAAAGGGGGTTGAAAGTATAATGCAAATCTCTTTTCTCTTTTTTTTTTTTCGTTTGTTTCTTTGTTTTTAGTTTGTCTGCTTTTTACATATATACACAAGTCTGACAATAAAATGTGGAACACAGTGCAATGTCTTGGCTGCGTAGCATCCAGGACTGGCTTAGTTGTGCATCGTGGTGTGCCACGGGGACACACAGGATGGGTCAGTAAAATCGTGTCCTCAGCTGACTTCCATAGAGGAGCAAACCAGCAGCTGTTCCCCTGGAAGAAGAGCAAAGTCCTTTTTAAAAGCTCACTGCAGTCTCTGGAGGGGAAGGCATTCCTCAGAGGTGCCGTGGGCTCGGGTGCCCGTTATGGTACAGCTTCTGTTTGATATGCACCATGTTCCCAGTCGCCTCCTCGTACTGCCTGTGGTGACGTTTTCTGAACTCCTTTAAGTTACAAAATTTTGGAATCCAAGACCAGGAATTGTCTGGAAGGCAGAAAGGAGAAGGAAGATGAGATACTATAGGCAGGGTGAGACCCATGCTCTCCTGCCTTGCCAAGCCCCGTTCCTGGCCTGCCCCAGAGAAACCAGACACTAATCACAGCCTTGGCGAGGCCACTCTTCAGGTTTCCCTTCAGATCAGCCAGATTTCATGTGTGTGAACCTTCACATAGCCACAGCACTGCCCACACCTCTCCCACACTTACAACAGCCCATGCCCTGAGTTGTCACCCCTCAGACGTGACCCTCAGCAGGCAGAGGGCCACGGTTGGTTGTGCTCGTTAGAGCAAGAGCTTGTTTCAAGAAGGGCACAGCCGGGCTGCGCCAGCCCATCAGCACAGGGAGGGTGGCAGTTAGAAGAGGCAAACTCCAGCTTTCTGCTCTCACTGGGAGCCAGCTGCCACATACTTATCACCCTCGTTCAGTCCTGGTTCTTCTGTCTCCTGAAATACTGGTAATTTTGATGCAGCACCAGCCACCTTCTACCCCACAGCCAGCACAGGTTGGACAGCATTGGGTTTTTATTATTTTTTTATCCAGTGTTTCAGCTCTTGGCCCACGAACCTTTCCCTGTAGCAATATTTCAGCTGCCACTTCAGTTTCACAAGAGTTTTGGATCATCCCACCCAGAAATACTCGTAGCTCAGCCCCACAGAGGAGGATCTGAAAGTCCCAGAGAACAAGAGATTGTACAAAGCTGACCAATTGGCCTGAGGTGGGGTGTGACTGCTCCGACCAGCACCGCAGCTACTACGAGGTGCAAGCTGGTGCCTGGGTTTCTATAGAATATTTCAAGAAATCTCTTCCATCAGGATAGAGCTATAGGTTATTCTAATAGACCAAAATTCAAGCTGATCAGGCCACAACGTGACACTGAGTCAGGGCTAAGTGGCACTCATGTATTTCAGGGCGAGCTCTACGTTCTGCACCAGTAGAGTATTTTGCATTACCCCTGCCCCTGTCTCTCATAGTCACAGGCACCACTTCCTCCTTCAGAAGCAAATTTTAACCCAGGTACTTGCTTCAACAAGGCAATAGGTGTCCTTCCTGCTTATTGCCTTTAAAATGACTAGATTTGTGTAGTTGATTCGAACGAATAGGAAATACCTCAAAGCTCAACCTTCATTATTTTGCTCCAAATTCCCCAGTGGATTTTCATCCCCTTTTTAGTGAACTCAGCACAGCACATGAGTGCACTGGTTTCTGTTTGGACAGGACAGTTCAAGGCAGGTAAAAACCTTTACTGGAAAGAGACATGTCCCATTTCATGGTGTAGACTGGAAACCTCACCTACAGATTAGCTAAGGGGGAGGGGGGTCTCTTCTTCCAGCCATTCACCTGTGAGGACCCAGGGGTGTTAATAGAGCTGAGGATGGTGCAAGCACCCAGCTGTGGAACAGCCAACTGTTGTTTAAGAGCAGATTGGTCCTGTGTGGCTGGTGCAGCACCACTAAGAGACAACGTCTCAGGCACGTTGGCCTTCTGGGTGCTACAAGGGGCATGGCCAGTGGTGTTGCTGAGGGCAAAATAGCACTACATTAATTTTCTGAAAAGATTTATCTGCACAGTGCATTACACTGCTGGCCTTCTCAAGAGGGAGAAGAAAAAAAGGAAAGAAAAAAAAGATCATCCAGCTTAAACGCTAAATTAATTCCTAGCATTGGCCTTAATTGCTAAAAATAAAACTGGCTGTGCAGGATCCGTGCACAAGAAGGCAGGTGAGCTGGTGATACCATGTCTGTAGCCACCGCTCCGTAACGAAAGGAGCGCTGGAGAACAATATTGCTGTGCTCACCACGGCGTCTCACCCAAGGCTGGCTCTTGCCAGCCCTGCTGACTTCACTGGCTCCAATGAGATCATCGCCACAGGTGGGCTCAGGAAAACCAGGTGTCACGGCCTCAAGGTTGGCTCGATACCTTGGAGCTCATGGGAAGCTCTGACAATCGGCCTTCTGCTTGGGAAATGACAGCGACACGGCCTCCAGGGAGTCCTGCTTCAGCAACTGCTCGAGCAGGCTGCCGGGGATTTGGGAAGACTAATGAGAAATTAATATCATTTTGATCTGAGTTTTTAGAAAGAGATAGTCCACGTCTCTAATTAGAATTTCTTACAGGCTTACAGATAAATCTTTCCCTTGCTCATGCTCCTTTTCCTCTGAGTTGTAGTTTAACAGACGCCATCAGTCAGAGCTAAAGAGGCTCAGATCTGTG
Organism: Baryphthengus martii; assembly: GCA_013396935.1. Classification (NCBI taxonomy): domain Eukaryota; kingdom Metazoa; phylum Chordata; class Aves; order Coraciiformes; family Momotidae; genus Baryphthengus; species Baryphthengus martii. The sequence goes on along the minus strand of VWZK01015009.1, from coordinate 73,048 downwards.
GGGCCGCTGCTAGGGAATTTCCAGTCATTCACTGTTATAATATTTCTCCTGTCTTTATTCCTCTCCAACAATTAAAGTCCATGCTGAGAGCAAAAAGGGGCAGCGAGGGCCTCAGAAGGAGTGTCCGTTGGTCCGTCTCAGGATGCTAGTTCGGGATGCTAAGCTAACTGGTCCCAAGGCTAACCAGTATGGCTCACGCTTTCCCCTGTGGGGCTGATGTCACTGCTGAAAAAAACCCTGACACAGCTGGAACAGCAGTGAGGATGGGGAACCCTCAGCTTGCTGCGTCCCCGACACAACACAGAAATGTTTGTCGTTGTCATCACATTGTCAGAAGTTTATACAAACAACAAGAGGCTGAGCTCCACCAGCCTGTGCCTGGCTGCAAATGATATGCACAGAAAAATCCAGATTTACAGGGAAGTTTTGTCTGCCCTGAAAATATCCTGCCCACATGTGCAGGCACACAGCCACCATCTGCCAGGCTGCCTACGGGCAGGCACGTTGCTTCCCATCAAACACCCCTCTGCACCAACACGTGCTTTACGCTTTCCAAAGCAGAGCCCTCCAGGCCTGGATCCTCCGCTGGCTATTTCCACGGAAACATCCCTGCTTCTCTAAAGAGGGCTGGGATAGGCCTGTGCTAAATCCACATGGAACAAATGCTGCAAAGACTGATGACCTCCTCCCTCTCCACCAGGCTCAGAGGATAGGGCAAGGGGTTGAGGAAAGAGAAGGGAGCTCGTGAGGCGGCACTTACCATACCGTCGGCTAGTTCTCCAGGCTCGCACTGCATAATGGAGAACCCCATCCATCCACACCAGAAACCAGCTTATACAAAAGCCCAGCAAAAGTCCCAGCATCAGATCAATCTCTTGCTTGGTTACATTGTCAGTCACAAAGTAATTCTCCGAGGAGTCCACCACTGACTGATCCCCGTCATACGGAATAACGTAATGGACATGATGCCTGTTGCAGGGAAAAGAAACAGGGAAAAGCATCAGCAGAGAAGAGTAGAGTACAGCTTTTTTCCATCCGGCACCTGCTCTTGTGGCCAGGGGCTGGTTTAACACCATTCCTTCGAGTTTCTACCAACATCCCTGGGAGCAGAAGTGCTGTCTGAGCTTTTTGTGCTTATTGTCAGCAGAGGAATTGGCAGAGGGAGAGGTAGAAAAGCATAGAAACCTGAACCCATGCCTGGAACTTATGTCACATTCCTGACACAAGGTTTCTGAGCCTACATTCATCATCTGTAAAATGGAAGCTAACATGAAGGACAGTGTGAGGTTGGAGTGGTCACCCCCCACCAGATGCAAAGGGCAGTGCTGCGGTCACACCAGCGAGTAGAGGTCACCGAAGGTTTGCTCCTGCGAGCACAGGCAGGCTGAGAGTGCAGCTCTACAGTCCGGGAACTGCAGCACAGACTCACCACTAGTGCTCCCAGCTCAAGGCCTGGGCACGGTTGCGTGGGCTCTCCCCACCACTGCCCACTGCCACTCCCACCAGCAGCACCTACGCTCACTTCCCGCTCACATCCACGGACCCAGCCCTGCTCCCACATGCAGGAGAGGAGGCAATCGCTGGAGGCCTCTGAATATGCATGAGGTGCAGGTTGCTCAATAATCACGCCTGAGAAACGTCCAAATATTTACACAAATAAACCTCCACTCAAAGGAACCTACTGAAAACAGCCCTCATCTCAGCAGTGACTTAATGGAGGCCACCTGCACCAGAGGTACCAGATCCTGGCAGATCAAGGCATGGAGGGCTGGTGTACAACCCTCTGGCCCGGCCTGGGAAGGGTGGAAAAGGGAAGCCCACCCAGCCGTGCTCCTGCTGTCTCATACTGCTCCCCATTGGCACTCAGCAAAGGCCCCGGTGCTAGGGACCAGTCTGGGGCAGTGGCAGCGGCAGCGAGGAGATGTATCCAGGCCAGCTCTGATGGCAGCTCAGAGTGACCTCAGAGGCTGAGGGCAGGCCCTGTTCGTGCCTCCTCTTGCTGATTGGTTCATTCATGAGCGATGCCCATGAGCATTACGTGTCTGGAGCACCTCCAGATGTGCGCACACACACACACACACACACACACACACACACACTCACACACACAAGTGCAACACGGCCAGTGACGCAGCAACATGGGTCATGGCCCTCTCCTCACGGCAACCTCTGCTCCACAAGAGCTTTTTTTCCCTGCCACACAGCCTGCTTTCTTCACAGCTCTTGTCCTCTGCTTGCAGGGCATTGAAGGAAGGGACACAGTCACCTCTTCCCTGCCTCGTCCCTCTCCTCGGCGCAGGCTGACTCTGCACACTGCAGTGGGATCTCCTCCAGCTCGCCTGGCTCCCTTTGGTCAGCACGGGTCCAAACAACACGTTTGGGGCAGAAATAAGGGCCTGACATTCATTTTGTGTTTACAGCTCCCTTTCCATGTGTGCCAAGGGCTGCCTTCAAACCCAGTGATTTCAGAGTCCAGACTTGGAGGTGAAGTCCCCGTTTCTGCCCTGTAGCTTTCAGAAAATCACAAAATCACAGAATGGTTGAGGTTGGAAAGGACCTCTGGAGGTCATCTGCTCAAGCAGGGCCACCCAGAGCCAGTTGCCCAGGACCACATTCATGTGGTGTTGGAATCATCACCGAGGAGGAAAGATCACACCGTCTCTGGGCAGCCTGTCCCAGGGCTCAGTCACCCTCACTGCAAAAAAAAGTGTTTCCTGATGTTCAAGCAGAACCTCCCGTGTCTCAGTTTGTGCCCAGTGCCTCTGGTCCTGTCACCGGGCACCACTGCAAAGAGCCTGGCTCTGCCTTTGTGCCCTCCCTTCCTGTATTTATAGACATTGATTCCCCAAGCCTTCTCTTCTCCAGGCTTCACAGCACAAGAAGTCCAGGTCTGTAGGTCATCTAGAGGCTGCAGATGGAGTGGGACAGACAGAAAGGCAACACAACCAGCTCTGGGGTGCAACTGGAGTGAGGTGGTTTTTTGGTTTTTTTTTTTTCACTGTTCATGTGTGGGCTGGGGCTGGGCACACAAAGTGACCACTGGTTTCTGGTGTTCCATAAGGAGGGATTCAGTCCTCACAGCATCCCTGTGCCAGCCCTTTGCCTGGACAGCCCTGGTTGTGCCCAGGGGGGAAAGTAGTTGTGTTGTATGGTGATCCCAGGTGCAAATTTCCTTAAAAGAAAAGCTCCCTGTCACTAAAGCATCCCAGGAAACCACTGGAGGCCCTGCACCGCTACCTTCTGGACAGCTTTTGGGACCCCTGAGTTACCAGAGTAGCTCTGTGCAGTGGAGATGCCAGTTCTAGGTCTCCCTTTGTGCAGAGGTTTCTGGAAAGCATTTAGCAAGGCTCAGGGAAGATGAATTTTTCCTCCTAGGGCAACAGTTGGGAGATCTGCAGGGATTTTTATGCTTTGTTCTGAGTGGTTCCACTGAGATGGGGAAGAGAACTGAGACAGACCCCCAGAAGCTGCAGCTCAAGTGCTTGGGGACATTACAGGAGTGATTCAGAGGCACTGGCACGTCAGCACAGCACATTATTAATAGTCCACAAAGGTCTGGGGTCCCCACCACGTGTCAAGGGAATTCAAAACTGGAACATGGCCTGGATGGCTCTGGGGGCTGGATCCAGGCAGTGAATGTATCACCTCTAAGCTGGGTGAGCGCAGCAAACCACCACCAGCTCCACACCAGGGCAATTCCAGGGCGGGCAGAGCGTGCTGGAGACCAGGCTCTGGCAGGGCAGCTCCTCAAAGATGGCCATATATTTTTGGCCAAGTGGTGTGGTTTTTTTTAAGAATTGTGGTCATCCAGGGGTTGGCATAACCCTCCAGCCAGTGCCTGTTTCACCAATCAAAGACCTTTGAAAAAAAGATGAAAATCTCCTTCAGCCTTGCATCACCTCAGCCAGCAGTTAAGCTACAGACAGAGGTGTGAGGACACTGGTGTTCACAGCACCCTCAGCTCCAACAGACCTGTCACAAAGTACCTGTGATCCTCAAAAGGTAAATCCATTTCCTGACCATGTTTCTTTAAGAGAAAAAAAGATGTACCAAATAACGTGAGGGCCTGTTCCTGGGCAGTTCAAGCTGTTACCAGTTGTCACAATAGATCCAGACCGAATTATTCCTACCAGGTTAATCACGTTGAAGCCATGCACTTTCAGCCACACCTAATGGCCATGCCTACCCTTGGCCTGGGGGACCTTCCACGGGAAGCAGGTGTAATTGTAGGAAAAGAAAACATAACCACACTTCAGGCCAGAAACACCCTGGAAAGCAGCAGGGGCCGGTGCTTGCCAGCAGCAGCTCTCCTGAAGCCAGTGAGAGACTGGATTTGCTGATCCATCCCCAGCTGGACAACACCTGCCTCAGGTGAGAAGCTGCTGGACAAAGGGAGCAGAGCGGTCGTGTCTGTGCGATGTGTGCTCGAGCTGTGGCATCCCTATCATTGTGACAAAGGGGGAAAACCTCTTCTCCTCTCCCCTCCCCTCCTCTCCTCTCCTCTCCTCCCTTGCAGGGCAGGCAGTACAGCGAGCTGGAGCAGAGCCCTGGCCAGTATGGCTGGGGAGTTCCACCAGAGAGCTGCCCAAAGCGCTATTGTCCCTTCCAGTGACCTTGCGCGTGAGCCGCTGCTGCAGCCCGAGCCCAGCACGGGAGCCTTTCAAGAAGCACCAGTGAGCCCTCGATTTAAAACACCAAGAAGATCCCGTCACTGCCTCCACACTTTCCCCTTCCCCCCTTCTCCTCCCCGCCGGTGCTGTCGGCAGCTGATGCTCTGGCTCAGCCTGGCTCCCTCCTGGGCAGGTGTCGGTCTCCCTCGGTGGCAGACGTGTCACATCTCTCAGGCTCCTGCTGCAGCCGTCACAGTCTGGCTGGACCGACCCCTTCCCCATCTCCAGCTGCAGCAGGATTTGGGGGAACACATCTCTAGGCATGTAGGGCACAGGGGCTGCAAGAAGAGCTGGAAGGAGGCAAAGAGCCTCCATATTCTGCATCCCTCTCTGACCTTGGAGCCTCTCCCCAAACAGCCCAGCACTTCTCAGAGCCACTGCCAGCAAAGTCAGGCTGCAGACCAGTGTGGAGGGCACCACAGCACAGGTGAAAACCTCTCCCTGGGATCTTTCACACTCTAGCGGCTCCCAGAAGCCCAGGAAAGGTCTGATGGTCTCCAGCACTGGGCAGTGAGCACTCCCAGCCTCCCAGCACATCCACAAAGGATCTGGGGCCAGAGAGGTTTAATAGATTTTCCTGGGAAAGGAAGAAACAGAGAAAACAATGTCCTCTCTGGCCAGCAGTGCTGCTCACCTGAGACAAGTGCTGCCTGTCCCTCCTCTGAGGGCAGAGGGTGGCACTTGGCTCCTCACAGGCATTTCCCAGTGAGCAGCATTATTTGAACCTGTGCTGACACAAGACAACATTGGTCCCGCACCATCAGCCATCCTCCCTGGTCACTGGTGTGCCCAGTGACCCCCAGCACCAGGGGGGAGCCCCAGCCAGCAGCCACCTCACACATTCCCACATTTTCCCAGCCAGGCTCCTGGGAAGCAGCCCTTTGCTCTGTGGGGTCTCCAGTCTCTCAGGAGAGGCCCAGTATCACCTTGCTCTGAGTCTTTCCCTCCCAGATCAGAGCCTGGTGAGACCAGGGCTGGAGTATCCCTCAGGCAGGAGAAGCTGATGAGGGTTGGCCAGGCCCCCAGCTTCCCTGCAGGGTGGTGGCATTCAGGTAAGGCTGACACTCCTCTCAGTCCTTTCTAACCCCGCTCAGGGGGTGAGACACATTGCCTGGGAGGGAAAGACTCACCCAAGGTCACTCAGAAGGTCAGTGTCAAGGAGAATACAAACCAGAGCTCCTGAGGTCCCTGTTCTTTCCCAGACAGACAACTTCCAAGCCCTCCAGGCTATTTTGTTGGGTCCTTGCTCCGTGCAGGTGTCATCTGTTCTCTCCAACTCACCCTGCCTCCGCCGACGGACGCCCTTTGGTGTTTTTCCTTTGCATGACATCACCAAGCTCCTGATCTGCTGCCAGCTCTCTGCTTCCAGAGAGGACCCTTTATTGGCTGGGACAGAGATATTCAGACTGGGGCAGTTCTACACTTCTGCAGTCCTCCATAGACCAGCTCTGTCCTGGGAATAGATACCTCCCGAGGGGATAGGAGCAGAGGGGCTGGGCTGCCTACAGGCGAACAGGCCCCAGCAGAGTGGTTTGGACAGCCTGGATAGCTCCACATGCCGAGCACAGAGTGTGCCAAGCTTCCCCAGGGATCTGCTCCAGCGGGCACATTCCTGCACAGCACCGCCAGCAGCCAGCGGGAGTGTAAATGTGGCTGTCGCCCCTTCTCCCCACAGCAGGAAGGCAGATGTTAGGAGAGGAACAGTCCCTGTCATACCAGGCGTGTCTGTGCAGGCTCCGTAACGGCACCAAGTGCCAGGGCCAGCCCTGTCTCTCTGCTGATGTTCTCACTCCATGAACCACCACGACATCAGCTCCGACTGGCAGGCCTGTTCCCCATGAAGAGCTGTAGATGCGCTTCGACTGGTCTCAGGGGTTCTGGCAGCTTTGCTCTCCTTGGCTCCAGTGCTGCCAGTAGGGCAGCCGAGTGGGGAAGTACCAGTGCAGCCCAACCGCTACAGCCCACCTGCACCGGTGAGCTCCCACCCACAGCCCAGCACCACCCGGCTCAGCTCGCAGAACGGGACAGCTCCTGTGGTGAAGGCTCTGTCCTACCCACTCAAACTGAGAAGAGTCACTCTGTGAACACTGACAATTAAGAGAACCTCAAATCCACATCAGCCATGAGTGCCTGCCCCTTTGCACTGGGTGGGAGAGAAAGGCAGCTCCAAACCCTTAGCACACAGCCAGCCACGGGGTCCAGTCCCTGCAGCCATGGGCAGGCACTGAAAACGCGGCACAGCCTTCACAAGCACCCTCTCAGGTGCTCCTGTGTCCAGCAAGAGGCCACAACACCCTTCTGACATCACAGGCCTGAAAAGCTCTTGCCAGGGCCCAGCCTCAACAAATTGCTACCTTCCTTCTGGCATAAAATGACAGGCAACAGCTTCAGCCTCAAATAGCCCCAGTGACCCTGACCCCACAGGGATGTGCGTGGTGAGGATGGAGCTTAGCCCCAGCAGTGCCAAGTGTTCAAGTTCAGCAGCACCTGAAGATGTGGCTCCCTTCCCCAGCGCTCCCTTCCACTTGTCCTGGGGCCTTCTGGCTACTCCCAGTCCCCCATGGAGAGGAGAATGGGCAGAGTCCAGGGAAAGACACATTGACTCCCCATGAAGAGAGACCCCCCCAGGCACAGCCTCCATGCAACCTGGAGAGTATTTGAGGAGACAGCCAGAACAGCCTGCCCTGCAGGCCATGTACCCAGGCAGCTCTAATGAGCCTAGAGCCACCAAAACGTGGGCAGAGCCTGGGGCATCCTGGTATGGTGGCTCCTGCTGCCTGCCAGCCTCTCACCAGAGACCAGCGCTGGAGCGAGACCTACCGTGTCCCAGCCAGCGCACAGAAGGACCTGGAAACACAGCCAGGCCCCATCCCACTGCCAAGGGAGTGGAGATCTGGGCTGCAGGACACACGTCTGCCTTTGCCCGCTACCCCTTCCTGTGGCCAAAGGCCCAGGGCCGCCCACAGCCTTCCCAGTCTTCTGCTGGGAAGGACCCTCCAGCATCAAAAAGTGTCAGGGACAGCTGAGGGCTGGAGGCTGGGCTTTTTCCCCGGAGCCTTGAGGTGGGACTTAGAGGTTTGAGAGGGGCAGAGCAGGGAGGCCCACCTCCCTGGGCACACCTGGCACCTGAGACACACCAGAATCAGCCCTTGCTGTCCACAGCCATCACCAGCAAGGCAGCGGTTCCCAGCCCCTTGCACTGACAAGAGCTCAGGGCAGACTGATTCCTTCTGGAGAGCACATCCTGCTCTACACAGGGTGCCCAAGGCACTCGCAGTCCAGCCTTGGGGGCTTAGATATGGGAGACCACTCCTGAGGAAGGATACGACCAGGAGAGAGGAATGAAAACATTTCTGAATGAATTAGTTGACACTACAACCTAGGTGAGGGCAGGAGGGAAAACCAGTCATCCCAGCAGCTCAGCCTATTGCACATCAATCTTCATTTATTCCAATCCCTCCTTCCCTTCCATTTCTGCAACATTTACTGATTTCCCCCATTCCTCCCTGCAGCACACTGAACCACAGCCAGCTCCCTCCTCCAAGGACTGCCTGTGGGCATTGGCAAATTAAGTGTCCTTTCTCAATCCCTGGTCCCACTCTTCACAGCCTGCTCCAGGATGCAGCCTCGCTTGGCGCAAGGCAGGGCTGGCCCTGGCTCCTGCTGCGGGCACTAAAGGCCGGTGCTCAGAGAGCCTGGGCAACTCACAAAGAGGACGAGGCACATTCGGAATCAGCTGCCTTTTAAATCAGAGAGCTCCAAACACTGGCCTTTGGGTAGCAGGTCGGAGCTCACAGGAGCAGGTGAGGATCACAGTCTAAATTTTAACACAAGGCCACACCAAGTCCCGTAGGATGGGGGGGTGCTTTGTGAAAGCGTCTCCTACATCAGCGCGTGAGTGTGTCGAAATCAATGCTTGTTGCACCCCAAGAGCCTGTGGAGCTCCAGGAGTGGAGATCAGCGTGTGATTTCTGTTGGCAAGAGCCATTGCTTCTGCATACCTAAGGGAACCGGAAAACTTCTGCTTTTTTGCCTCCTCTGAGATCCACGCTTGACAATTTGGAAGCTGCGTTGCACACTTTCGAAGAAATGACCCGGCTATGTCTGGGGAGAGTGCCATGGCTAATTTATCTGCCTCAACAGCATCTCTGCAGACATACAGTTAGAGGAGAGGGGAGTGCCCCTGCCACCTTCTCAGACTTGGGCAGAAGGGACATTCTGCCAACTCCACCAGTGAGAACTGATGTTCCTCAGCCACCCCAGATGATATTAAAGTCTGTTACCTGCAGCCAGTTTTCACCATCACTGAACACAGCTGTGACAAGTAAAAAGAATTGGTTGAAGAGGCCGAGGAAAACTCTCAAACTAGTGAAAAACATCATGAAGACTCCAAAAAAAAGGTCTAAGAAAAAGCCAATCCCCGGCAAAAAAATAAAGTCAAAGACATGGTGGATTTTTCTTGTCCACAGTCTTCCCAATTGACCTTAGCACAGGGGTGCCTGAGGTGCCCAAGGAGCCAAGGAGTTAGCATCTGCTGACTAGATCACTCAGGGCCTGGCTGCATTTGGCCCTGGAGGTGCTGCTTGTACCTCCTTTGCTGCTCTGCCACAGGAATCTGAGGAGGAACCATGGGGAGAAAGGTAACAATCACCTTCGGAGAATGAGGCAGAGTGGAAGGGCACTATCTCTCCATTAAGCTCTGCACATCCCTATTTCAGCTTGGCTTCCACACCAGGGACACCAGAGGGATGTGAGGCCTGGGAGACAGGATGCAGCTGGTTCCAGAGGCAGCTCGTAGAGAAGTCAAGCTCAACCTAAACATTGGATGTGGCAGGGGAGGGCTCCCCCAGCACGTCCTTTAGCTGGCACAACCTCATGCTGCTTTACTCCCCTCCAGATGAGAAAGTCTCCAGCAGGCAGCAAGTAACCAGGCACAGGAGGGGAACGTGGCCTCCGGGAGAGCAGGACAAGGATCAGTGACAACAGTCCCACAGAGGAGAGAGACATTCCCCTCCCCAGAACTCAGTCCCCAGGCTCTGACACAGAGAGCAGCCACAGCCCCGTGACAAGTAGAGCACCTCGGCGATTACACGCAACACAAGAAACGCTTCACTGTTTAGGAGAATTAAGCTTTGCCAAACAGAGGTAGGTCGGTATCTGTGCAGTCGTGAACTTGTACACAGCAAAGGCATTACTGCTGACACAGAACCCACCCCAACGCTCTCAGCTCACTAAATGCTCCACAAAAGCCCAGCCCAGCTACCTCCCTGTCCTCTGTCCAGCATCGTTACAACTCTCAGGAGAAAAGCCACAGAGAATTAAAATCTTGTTGAAGATTACAAAGCCTCAAAGTGACACTGTCCTCAACAGCAACCCTCCTTCCCGGACACAGAGCCTCTGGGTTCTCCAAACCCCATTCCATTTAAGCCACACAACCACCCACCGCACCAGCCAGATCGCAAACACCCTGAGAAACAACAACGCAGCCCCTTGGTATCAAAAAGCAAGACGACAAGCCTTGAAATGAAAGTTACTCACTTTCCCAGGGCTCGCAGATGTACATACACAAACATGCACACAAAGGAAAATGGACTTCCAGGCCCACAGAAAACTCTGTTTCTGGAAAAACAACCAAAAAACCCAACCCCACTGTGTTCATGCAGGAGCTGCTGAGGAAAGCGAGACACAGCCAGAATGCCAAAATGGTAGTCCAGCCAGCAGCACCCTGCCGCTGGCCACCACCTCACCGTGCCTTCTCAACGAGATGAGGTGAGAGAGGGGCTGGGGGCGGGGACAGGTGAGAGCGAGAGATCTTATGCAGGTAACTTACCTTCCACAGTTGCAGTGACAAACTCGGTCTTCCCCTCGCAGATGCGGTAAGATGTAATTGTGAAATCTGTCCAACAACGCATTCATGTCCATCAAGCAAGCTATTGCCTGTAAGAGCCCACAACCAAGGCATCTGGTCAACTCTGGATGATGGAATAAAACATTGACTCTAGTTTGATTGCCAAAGACTGAAGCAGTCATCAAGAAAAGAATCTTTGGTGTTCGATGGGGCACACACACATGCACACACACGCAGGCACACAGAGGTGCACAGGCTAAGGGACAGTGCGGGGGGAGGAGGAGAGAGAAAGGAGGGGGGAGAGAGGAATGGAGGGGAGGGAAATAAGCAAAAATCTCTTACCATCACGATAGAGGCGCCCAGGATCATGAAAATCATGGTGTTTGCATTCATGGACATCAATAGGGAATTGCCAGCGGTCGGGTCCGTCCGCCCCCAGCCCGCGGACGGCGAGCGGCGGCCGCGCTATTCCGCAGAGCTCAGCCCGGGGCGCATCGCGCTCGGTGCCCGCTCG
>VWZK01015009.1:38246-61300 GCA_013396935.1 Baryphthengus martii | reverse complement strand
GGGGGTGTGTCTCCCAGCTTCTTGCCCGCAGGTCGGGCTGGGTCCTCCTGTCACCTCATTCTCGGGACTGATGCCTGAAAGGGCACCCGAGGAAGGCTATGGGTGCCCAGCCCTTCTTTACCTGGCAGCAGAGCTGGGAGCAATTCGCACGTCTGCTAAGCATCTCACCTGGAATTGGCCCCCCTACAGAAAGCTGGGGTGATGCCGACACAGGAGACCCACTCACTGCTGTGACAGAAATAAAACTACACCTCTGTCCCTTCTACCAGCGGGAGCTCCGAGGTCGATGCAAAACCCGTTGTGCTTCAGCTTCTCCCATGGTTTGATTTCACCCTGCTCTTGGGTCAGTCCAACTCAGGCCACATTTAGCAGCTTCTGGGAAATACAAAGAAAAAAAGTGACTGGCCTATAACTTTTTGCTTGCTTGCTTGTTGCTCTTTTTAACATAAACTGTGCAGTGTCGGTGAGTAGAGGTGACAACCACCACGTGGGACCCGTGTGGCAGCACACAGCTTGACGGCTGTTACGCCGAGTCGAGCGGTGCCTTCACCTCCACATCCTCAGCCTTCGTCAAGGTGAGTTTCACCTTGCTGGAACCCAAGTGTCATTTATTTCTCAGGGTCATCAAAAGTAGAGTTTGCTTGTTCTGGGTTTTGCATCCTTGCATATTTGTTTTCCTTCTGTGTTCCTCAGGCCACAACCAGCCTTCTTATATAATGACTTGTGTTATATAAACTCCTTTCTTCAAGGAACAGTCATTAACCTACTACTGGGTATTGAAAATACCAAAATACTGTCACACAATTAAAATCACTAAATGGTGTCCTCAAATTAGAGCACAGATTGCATTGCAGATTTTTTTCTTTCTTTTTTTTTAAATAAAAAAATTAAACCACACACATGAAACATCTGATAAGCCAGGCACATCATGCAAAAGAGCAGCAAGGCTGGGAAGATGCTTCCACCACAACCCTGCCCAACCCATCAGGGTTCCCTCCTCACCAGTCCTCTGGCCTGAGCTGCTTTTGCTTCTTAGAGAGAGGGAGTAGTTTCTACCATCTCTACGCAGACCTCAGGTGAGAGGAATGCAGAGATAATGCTGCTGGGTACTCTGCTAGGTGGACAAAACAGGGGCACTTTTCAAGTAACATCACAGGAGATGACAAACAATTTGAAGGCAAGTCTGAAGGAATTTCGGGTAACTGAAGTTTTTGCCTGGTCCTCAGCCTGTGCTTCTGATCCCCCAGGCAACCCCACAAACTGGGCTGGGGCAGCTGAGAAAAGGGTTTGTCATGGACTTGGGGAGAAGCCGGGTTTCTCACCATTGCTCTGGAAGAGCCATCGTCCCTCATTGTCCTTTTGGAGCGAAAGTCCTGGCTGACGGGGATTCCGAGCAGCACTGTTCTGATCATTTTGTTCTGTGCACACTGCAGTCCTGGTTGCACCTCATGCCCTTCACCTCCTGCTGTCGGCTATAGGGCACCGCAGCTGCCTGACAAAGAAGAACGTTCATCCAAGGTCTTCAGTAACACAAGAAACACAGGAAACAGACACAAAATACAGGAGTGACTTGTGTGAAAGAAAAACAGACTGCAAACTAGACACCAACGGGGCTCTACTGCTCTGTGCCTAAGAGATGGGATCTGCAGGGGGCTGAGGTGTGAGAGATGGAAACCACAAGAAGTTTTCTTGGCACAGGATCTGCCAGCACAGAAAGGAGCATCAACTTCACGGCAGTAAGAGGGCAAAGTCTTGTAACTGCCCTTCAGTAGATGCTGTTCTTTAACCACTCTGGCCTTTCATGGAAAGTGGAAGTAGTGAGAGACTTGACAAACCATTTAGAAATGGGAGGGGAAAAGCTCTGGGAGAAATCCACAATCTGCTGGCCTCATGGGAAGAGGGAGATCAGCCCAGAAAGCCAAAAACTCTCATTTACATCAGAAATCTCCCATCATGGCTAAATTCTGAATACTCTCACTGTCCACAAGGTTTTAACCCTTCATTGCTTTCCTTCATTAAAAAGGAAGAAGGCAAATTACACGACTTAAAAAGAAATGGGTGATCTTTCAGCAAGGATACTCACACTGATATTCCTCTTGGCGTCTACAAGGCAAGGACCACCACCACCACCACCATCATCATATATATGCCAGCCCATTCTTAAAGAAAAAATACATTATTTTCTCCATTTCCTTTAAACCAAAGCTTCTCTTCAAATTTCGTTTTGACGCAGAAAGTAACACTGACCTTGTGTTTAAGTGAGAGTTTTCTACCTACTTAGATACTAGTGTGTGTATAAATAAATGTATTTCTCAAAGAAGACCAGGACCTCATAGAATTCCTGTATAAACTGAGCTTGTGGATTTCAACGCAAATGAAGCAGATAGAGACAAACTACGTAAATACAAACTATAGAAAGAACTATATAAATACATACATTTTTCACTACCCTGTAAGTTAGATGAGAAGTAACCTTTCGGGGTAAGAACGGCTTTAGCTGGAGAACAAGTTTTGCGCGCAGAAATTTGAAATATTTTGAACCCTGGCTCATTCAGAACACTTGCCTGTCCATCCAGGTCAGTCATCCATCCTTCCAGCCAGTCGTCCTTCTGCGCACGGCTTGAAGAGATATAGTCAAAGTTTTACTATTTAATCCATACTTAGCACCAGAATTCTCTGCCAATTACCCACAAGAAAAGTACCATCTTCATGTAAGAAAAAGGGCACAGCTGTAAATTGCCACATACACACAAACCACGGGTTCAAACATCCTGTTTGGGTTTTTACTGTCTTTCTAGAAAATACCAGCAAAGAGCTGTGTGTAGGATGAATTAAGCTGAAAGTAGAAAACATTTTCAAACACTCTCCGGGGTTTGACCTTGCCCCAGAGTAGACTTCAGTACTGATGCTGTGCAGGGAAGGAGAACTGCTCCAAATCCTCAGCGCCGTGCTTGCTTGGAATGTCTTTTTAAAGAGATCAACTAAGGCACTTCAGTCCTTACAGAATCATCTTCATTTGGCTGTAAATATCCCCATGGTAACAAGCGATGGTATCAGACAGACAAATGAGCAGAGGCAGAACGAAATCCTTCAACTACAGAGTCTCCAGAAACAAAACGGGACAGGACAAGCCAACCAGCAAACACTGCAAACCTTACTTAGCACAACTGCTGCTGGAACTCCCCACCCCCTAATTGCTCTGGTCTAGTCATTCATCCTCCACAAAATTTTTGCTTTAACAGACAAGAAAAAAAAAAATGCACAGGTAACTCAAGGATATTAAACATTCCTGGGACCCAAGTATGATGCAATGACCCATTTGGACACTGTCCAGGACACACACGGAGCTGGCAGAGGTCTCAGTTTTCCCACAAGGCAGGTGAAACCACAGCCAACCCCCAGATCCCAAGATCAGAGAGAGGTATAAGACTTTTTTTTTGGGGGGGTAGGGAGGGGGCTGACTCAAGAGATTTCAGGATTTGCCAATGGCAAAGAAGTATTTTCAGATATGGACGTGGAGTTTTCAGGTGTGGAGCAGATGCCTTTTAATATACATTGAGTGTGGTCAGTGAAAGACGTCGAGTAGCATTGCCCCGTGACTTACTATGGACACAGCCCAACGTGTCTGCACAGACAGACCTTAGCTTCTATTTTGAAAACAGACAAACTTGCAGGTTTTTCATTTTTATTGGATGCTTCCAACTTTATATCTAATAATATACAGATACTCATTTTCCATTGTTCCATTCACATCCTCACATAATTCAGCCATTCTGTCACATTAAAATAATAAAAAAAAAAGCACAACTGAAATAAAATAAATTTGTAAGCTGGAAAAATACATTATAAACTTATATTCAAGAAACATTCTCTTTATAATTAAAAACCTACTTGCAATAATTACAGTAGGATTTAAAGAAAAACTTGATTTTCATTTTTAAATAGGTGGCCTTTGTGCATACTTCTAGTCATCTCATATGTACAAACCCAACCAGTATCTCTGCCTACCTGTGACAGAATACCTGAAACAAAACAAAAAGACACTGAAAAGGAGTTTTTAAACAAACAAAAAAAATCAATATTCATTTTCCAAGAAAATACAGTATAATTAGAACTTTAAACACATGCTTCCCTCATCTGTATTAAGGCCTAAGAGACATATGTGCTTTAATAAAAGCAGACAGTATGAAGAAAAGTCCTTCCACTTTTCTCTTCAAATTCCTGTAACAGCTCATCTATTTCATTTTCCATGTCTTCTGTGTGTTGTATCTGGAAGAGAAAAAACACTAAGCAAACGGACTCCACGGATACGGCGTAGTTTAGAAAACGGCAGTAATTCCCTGCTTTTGGCTTCCTGTGAAATCTAAAGCAGCAGGCTGCTCCAAAGGGCGCAGTGCGGGGCGCTTGACGGAGATTCCCAGCGTTCCCAAACGCACATCTATGCTGCATCGCGTTCATCTGCAGATCCTTCCTTCTCCAACCCACTCAACTGGCACTTAACTAGTACTTCGTTGAGTAGGCACCGCCCATCCTCACCCGTTAGCAAGGGGAAGCTTCAGAATAGCTACACGCACACCGAGCGGACAGCTACGATTTCACAGCCTTGAACCCTCTTAGGCTGTTTCAATTTGGGAAGGATTTGAGAGCAGAATGGAACACACAGACTGGAGTTAAAAAAACCCAAACAAACAAAAAAACAGCCTGTTGCCACATTGGAGTTGGTGAACTCATCCACTAAAAAGGGACACAGATCCTCTCTCCATTCTCTCAGCTGTTTTGAGTGCAGCTTATTCCAGTGTTACTTCAAGGCCCCTGAAGGTTGATGATGGAAGGCACCATTTCTTCCTTCCACATCAAACACACAGCAGGGCAGTACTATGACACACACCCGCAGAGGACGCTTTTCCGAGTATTCAGGACGCAGCTGTGATGTTTAAATCACACTTAGGGCGACTAAAAGCAGTTGTGATAGCTACATAGAAATGGGTGGCTTCGCCCGAAAGCGTTTCGAGGCTCAAGGCGTAAGGGTTGCGGCAGCGCTTCCCAACGCCGCTTTTCGCGAAAGCTTTCCGTGCGTTGGTTGGAGCGTGCGCGCAGGAAGCCACCAACTCAGTTACGATGCACCTGCTTGCACAACAGCTTCAAAAACAGCCATAAGAATTTGGAAACTTACGTCTACTGACGTGGATTTTATGTAACTTTTGCGATGTGCAGCTCCTTGAAGGAGTAGCTAAGGAAACCCCAACCCCCAGCTGGGTCCAAGGTAGCCACAGGCAACGAGCCCTCTCTACTTACACACTGGCAGAGCTCACAGATAAGGAAAGCACCCAAAGTGGCCTCCTCGTGGTTATCCTGAATGTCCACATTGATCACGTGTACCGGCTGACATGTCTCCTGCTCTCTGGAATTTAAATCTATTTGAAAACAAAACCACAGGCAAACAGCAAAAACTTTAGTTGGAATGGTATCATATTTTAAACAGAGTATACGTAAGATTTTTAAAAATACACAGACATTGTTCACCTCAGCCTCCTCCAAACTTGTTTGTTTAATATCATCTTAAACAGTAGTCCCTTTTCAAAAACAAAGAGATGGATTTTGGAAACAAAAGAATGTGCTTTTGTGGAAGGGCCATGACAGTTTATTTGCCCTGCTCACCTCACTCTGACAGTCTTTAAAGACCAAGATAAAGAGTCTCAAAAGTCAAAAAATGGTTTGGGGGCTTCCTGAGCTGGAGAGTTGTAATTTCTTGGTTTTTTTGAAAAGCAACACCGTACATCCAACACTGGAAGGTGAACTTACAGGTTACACTCTGACAGTCACATAGGAAAATTCTAGCTTTAATAGGTCCTGTTTACTAACAAGGGGTGAAGGGGGAAAAATAAAACATCTTTTTCCTACTAACCCACCCACTTATTACTGCTATGCTTCTCTAACATAACCTTCCTATTACACACTACAAGTTGCTCTCTCCTAATCCCATTCTGCTACTTCACTTTGGCAAATCTGTTGAAGTTTCCATTTTAAAATTTCAGCTTTCACATCCAGGAGCCATTTGGTGGCACTTGAGCTTTGTTCCTTGGTCAACTAATGAAGGGCACTGCCATGAAGTTAGAGAGACGCAGGGCTGGCAAGTTAGCAACTGGTTGCTCTTCACCTCCCTTCCTCAGGATACTCACCTAAACCAGAGTGAAAGCTGCTTTCTACACCAGACCGGCTGAGCTTGCTGAAGATCCAGGGCAGCTGCTCTCAGAACTTAACTACTGTATTTCAAACACTTCACTTAAACATTCAGAACACTCATTGCTCAGCTTTGCAGGAGCCCAAACGCATCATGCTCTGGATTGCTGGTGACACGACCACCAAGGACTCAAAAGGCAAAGCAACCACCTTTTTGATGATGTGTGTGATATTAATTTAGCTGGCTGGTCTCTCCCTGTAAAGGAAACACCTTAACCCCCAGGTAAGGCTGTATCTGGCATTTCCAGAGGCAGGGTTCTCAGCCCAGAAACCAAGTCATTGCCAAAACCCCACAACTTTCGGTGAGTTCCCATCAAGCTTGCTGCACGGTGTTCGTGCAGAACCCAACTCCCACCTGAGGGGTTATCTTCTGGCCTATCTCACTTTGGCTCAGCTAAGGGCAAAGCTGTAGGTGGCTTGCAGCATGAACTGCACTCAAAAAACAGTTTCTCCACCTGTAGAGGAGGTATTTATTGTGGATAAACCACACGGGAAGTCTTCCACTGGGAAGGGAAGTTGCATAAGGAAGACGTCTTAGACTTTTGTTTCTCCAACAGCCCAGGGTAAAAAACACCACCACTCATCACACAAAACTTGCTAGCTTTCTAGATCCACGAGCATCTTCAAACCCAACATGTATCTGAGTTTCTCCAAATGCTTGCTATTTCCTTATGTCAGCCCTTAAAACTGCTATCCATCTATGCTCTGCATAGCTGCCAACATAAGCATCTTTTGGAAATAAATATTCAGCCACCACTTGGGTGGTTCATAAAAGTCTACGTCAATGGACTGAGAGCTCTTATCCCTGCTGGTGTTCCAGCAGCAGCAGTCAGAGGAGATAGAGGTGGTTTTAGATTTGTGAAGGACTTCAGGGAGGGGAAGCGGGGGGGGGAAAAAAAGAGCACTCAAAATTAACTTGGTTTATCAGTTCAAGGTCCTTACCTTCTACTACTTGATCATAGACTCTTTCTTCACACGTTAGGATCAAATCAAAAACATCTTTGCAGTTCTGGAATCTTTCCGGCCGTGGCTTGATCCTCTTATTTCTGTCCAACATGTGTAAAATCCCATTCTGTGTGTATCTGAAGTTGCTTGAGTTAAGTACCTTTACTTTAAGAAAAGTCATGTTTTTGATCAAATGATCAATACAAGTTAAATTATTACTGTTATCTTTAAAATAAGATTCTGTGTGTTTGCAAATATAAAGATCAGTGACCGCTAAAGAGATCCCTAAGGCAGCAGCATGATCCCTATCAGGGCAAATTTATTCAGCTTCTGGTTTTCAGAGACCTGTCACTGTCATTAGGACAACGGCAGAGACAGCTTTAGAAGGCCTGAGTTCCTCAGAAGGACAACTTTTCTTGGGCTACTATTTTTATATCCACAATGCTTAGAACACACAGACTTTGCTGTTTGCATGAGCAGAACGTCCTACATTCACTGAAATCACTGCCCCTCACTCCAGGGGCCTCTCCCTTGAAAGCCAATTATATGGTGTTTCCAGTGTCAACTGCACATCGGCCTCAAGTCCCGCTCAGGTCTCAGGTTTATGCAACTGAACGTCCAGTGGAAGTTAAATCAACCGCAGGAGCAAAATGCCTTAAAAATAGCCCAAGATGTATAAATGGGAATGCAGAAAAACACTGACTCTGTGCCTGTTGGAGCTTCAGTCGCTGTGTGAAAGGAACCTGTGGTGCTGCTTGGGAGCTATATTTATGCTGGCGCTGTAACCTTCAGGCCCCAGTGTACATCCTCTATCCCCCTTTTCAGGCGGATTCGCTCATCCCGCTGTCTTCTCAGCCTTCTGGGATGTGCAGTTTCATCAGGAGCACACCAGGATTGACCGTCACACGGATCCGCTCACCTGACTAAAGCCAAACTCCCTCTGAAGGCAATGTTTGACGGGTATATTGGGAGCACCGGGAAAGGTTTGAATTAAAGCCTGGAAACTGATGCCCCTCTTCCTTGCTTTGAAGCAGCAGTATTTTTAGAGATCTAAGTATGTATTTTTAAATTAAAATAGCAGCAAGGATAACAGTCCATAATTTCTTGAGGTAACAGAAGGATTCTGAGAAAAAGACCTAACCCTCCATCATTAGTAGCAAGTATGGAAGAGGCCACCTTGGCTAATTTCTTTGTTGAAAAGGTCATGCACATACCAAGCAGGTTTCTTCATTCTTTTCAGGGAACAATCCTAATCTTTTGTAACAAAAGATCAGCAACTTCCTCCCTACCTTTTTGCAGTTGCCCTCAGATACCTCAAATTCGGTTGCCCTGGGCAGCCAGATCTGCACCTGCTAATGTTTCAAAGTGTTCTTCAACGGTTCTCAAGCAAATGGCCTCCAAAGCTTTTAAACCTTTCAAATGCTTAAGCTATATTAAAAATTAAACCCACCTTTCTACCTGTAAGAGTCAAGTTTCTATGGAAAATATGAGCAGTTCTCTTACGTGCCTGCATCACTGCACCTCACTTGACAACAGAAAATTTCAATTTTGAGTCACAAGCGGAATGATCCATTGTTTGTCACAAATATATGTTGTCAGTTCTCTCAGTCAACTGGTTTCTACCGCATTTCTTTTCTTCAGGTCACCCCCAAGCCTCTTATCACTCTTCTTTCCCAAAATATTCCTCCCTCTGTAATTAAAAACTAGTCCTTTTTAGCCCAAAGCTATCTCACAAGCAGCTCTTGTAGAAGAGCACCCACTGCTTCCTCACAGCACCCCTGCAAATTCTCCTTGAGTTTTGTAAGGCTTGGAAAAAAATTCACTTCAACGGATTTTGGACCTCTGGGTATTTGCCAGGCACACAGGTGACTGCAACAGCCACTTCCAAAACAAACATCTGGCCACGTTGCTTTGTTCAGTTAGAAGGTGAGCCCTTTCTGGGCTCTATCATCCTCATTTCTACATCAGGCAGTTCAAGGGGAAGAAAAAAAAAAAAATCCACAACATCCCACACACTTTCTTGGGTTCTTTTTTTTTTTTTTCCCCCTTTCTAGGATAAAATGTTGCTGGCATCTGTCCCCAAGCTTTCCTGACTGAGCTTGGAGACAGAATTACGCATACTCAGAAAACCCACACAGTCAAGCTTTCTGCTTCACACAGCTGAGCTTTCTGCTGCCAACTTACAGCTATTTTATTTTTTTCCATGGGTCCATCTGCCTATAAAAGGAGGCTGAAATAAGCAGTTAGCATTCGTGACACTTTCATATTTGGTTGTCTAAAAATCTTTTCCATCAAAAAAAAACCACCAACAACCCAGCATGGCATCCTTTCAGCAAGCAGCGGGACGTGACCTGCGTGATTGTTTTCAATGCATCATCATAATCCAGCTTCCACCTCTTCGTGGGCTCAGGTGAATGCAAAGACAGGACAACTTACTAATGCTTTCCACTATAAATGGTTCAACATCTGACCTTAAGTCAGGCTTTGCTCTCCTTCCAACAGATTTCAGCTCCACGCTCCCTACCCTACGCAGCTCTGCTCTTTCTTTTCAGCAGGTACTTCTTCAGGAGGTACTCACAAAGTTTTCACTTGGCTTTCCGTGCTCTTACACTGTCTGGCCACAGCAGCCGTCCCGACGCTACCACGCTCGGAAAGTCACCACCACACCCACATTTATCCAAGAGGCCTTCACCTACTGCCAACTATCAGCACAGTAAATCCATCACATGTTTACAGTCAGTCCAATTCAGGTGTCACCTTTATTGGAAAAAAACTACGCTAAGCAGATCCACAACGTGATGAAATTTATGCAGGACAGCTCAGTAATGGGCAGACTTGATAGAAAAAGGAGATGTTGCAATGCAAGTGGAGCTTTTCCAATAGACACAGCACTGCTGCTCATTCTCATGGAGATCGCTCTGCCCGGCTATTTCTAGTGTTCCTGACTCTGCATTTTCTCCGTTTACTAAAGTATATTCCATAACAATGGATTGATGAGGATATACATGGGGTGTATAGGGGGGGGTGTTTAGATCAAAACCCTAACGCTTTCATTGCTTCTGCTACCCAAATTTAAAATTCCTATTCCCAACACCAGAAATGCCTTTTCCCATCCACTCAACAGTCTCTGCCCCATACCCCCTTTACCCCTCTGACCAGTAACGTGTCCACTGACAGGACCCAGAGAACTTCCAGCTGTGAGCACGACCTGCAGGTGCACACAGCCAAGACAGCACAGCCTCTTCCCTTTCTTCAGCCCAGCCAGCAGCGACTGAACTTAACCGCTCACACAGCACCCAGCCTGGTTTTGCTCAGAAACCCAGAGCTGGTGAAGCAAGCACAAGCAGATTCTCCCAACTGCCTGAACACCAGCAAGCAATACTGATGCCTTCTCTCTTCTCCCTCTCACATTCAGGCTAAAATTGAAAAAAAAATAAAAAAAATTCCCTACCTCAGAATACTATTTTTTGATGTCTCTATACCTCACTCCCATACGGAAAGATAACCGCAACGTTTGCGCTGCTCTCTCCAATGTCCAACTTCCTGCTTTGCTGAGCGGGGTTCTTGTGTGGGTGAATAGAGTGGCAAAGATTTGGTGGTTACCAGACTATGAAATTCAATAAAATGTAGATTGTTGGCTTTGTTAGGAAATTGGATCCTTACAAAAGATATTTCTGGCTATAAATTCGTGAGAACTATTGTTGGAAATTCATTAAAGAAAAAAAATCTAGAGGGGGAAGCCTGTAGCTTTTTCCACATCAGTCAGCCTCTGAACGTTGTATGATGATTATCTCTGTCAGAGATCCGCTGGGGAGAAGATGTTAAAAAGAAGTGATAGCCAGACTTAGAAAACAAAGACTTCTCCTACAGATGCCACATCTTATTCCACTCAGGTACTATGAAAATTAACAGGGGAAAAAAAAAACCAAACCAAACCTACAACAACAAAACACTGAAGCACATGCTCTTGCATATTTACATGCTCTCTTCAGAAGGTTTTCCAGGGCCTGGTTGGTATTTTCGTAACTGTTAAAGAGTTGTAGAGAATATGCACATACAGTCATATAAAAACCACTCGTGTCGTAATTAATTTTTTTAATGACTCAGACGTCAGTGCTATCGCCCCATCTATGCCTGTTAACAATACACTCATCCCCCTGTTCAGCTGTATTTGAGATCAGCAGTCGTTCCAAGGTCTATTTCAGAAGCCAACTTTTTAGGAAACCAAAGATGGTCTTTAGAACAACTTGTAAACCTGCCCGTGAAGAACGAAAGGGAGCACAGGGATTCTCCTCGTCACACCACACAGCAGGACGGTGACACGGAGCTGTTCTGCAGGGATAGGCAGGACCTTTTCCTTGTCCTTTACTGGTGGCAATCACTGCACCTAGATAACTTACTTTCAGAAGTATTTTTCATACCTTAAGAAGAAATTTAGAATTCTGCTTTGCAGGCAACTGCAAGAACTGCCTACATTCCACACCCAGAGTGCGAGGTGCCTTTCATGTAGAATTGAAATCGCGTGGTTTTGGGAGAAACTAGAGGTTTTTTCACAAGATTTTTTTGGCACTGTGCAACTTACAGTCTTAACACTAAGAAACTGTCATCCCAAAGTACTACAAGAATATTAATTTGGGTGAAATAACATGTCTGATTCCTAATCATCAGTGCAGGGACAAATGTTAAGAACTGAGGTGTCCCTTGTTTTTCATTGCTAAGGACAAGCACAGAGCATTGCTAAACTACAAACTGCACAGATAAAACCTAACTGAGCATCCTCACCGTTGTTGGTCCAAACGTACCAACCGTGCTCATCTCCATGCCTGGTTGCTCCCCAGAGCTGAGGGGGTACATACCCACCCACCACTGATAGAAGGAAAAAAAAATAAAAAATCTTTAGTTTAGCCTAGAGCTCAAGTGCCAGACAATGACTTGTCAGTGCTGAAGAGCTGAAACTATACTTGAGAGGGGAACTGGACAGACAGAAGCTGTCAAAGGGGAAAAGAACAGAAGCACTGGCCAAGTTTAGTGCCAAAGAGCCGGAGAATGGATATGGATATGACAGACGTACTGATGGGACTACCAGGCAGACAAGGATATCAGAGACAGAAGACAACAAGATGATTTCATAGATGTGGCTTCTTTGACTATGCCATCGAAGAGCTGACTGCCCAAGTGTGTACTTCAAGAGAAGCTGGATTTTGATTGCTGGAATCTAGTGTCCTGGTCACTTGGCAAGACAGCTCAAACTGCTGGTAAGTCCAGTATGTGACACAGATGTGCAACGAAGGAACACAGACATCGTCATCAGGGCCAGCAGGCAAGAGGGAATCATTAGATCTGCAAGTATCCCACGATTTTTGGATGCTCTGATGTCTAGAAACAAGCGCCAGACTTCAGAAGATGAGCAGCAAATGTAGGATTGGGTGAGGGGGGAGTACTTTGAGGTGTCTGTGTGAAGAGAGGTCAGCAACAAAAGAGTCATTCCATTTGCTGTCTCAGAGAAACAGGGCCTGCAATCATTATTTTCAAACTGGTTTCTGTTGTTGTTGTTGCTTTGTACTGTACTACATTTCAACTAAATAGAGTTAACTCAGATAAAGCAACACACAAGCATTATTTAAATCAATTAAGCCCTTTCATTTCACACATTTGGGAAACCTGTGAACACATTCACAAAGCCAGCAGGACCACTTTTTAACGGCAGCATGCAGAGCAAGAAACCTGCGGGATGAGGTCTGCAGCAAACACTCCTTAGTGCCACCTTACAAACAGGATCCTGAAGAAGAGAGGGATGTGGTTAATCCACAGGCTAATTAACCACCAATTTTGTAAAGCTTACACACACACACAACTTGCGTGCCTCAGGTAAACACGTCTCACAACAAGCCCTGCTTGCAGTAGTTGTCAGTAGCTATTGGTTCTGGCATTAAATTCTGAAGTCTGTCAATTCTGTCACTGGGCAGCAGCAAAGCTACAACACCCTCCTGCCCCTCACCCCAACTTACTAAGAGCTTCTGAAAATACTGCACTTTAATCACTTTGGAGCTTTTTTTTTTCCTGAAATGGTATCTATGCTATGCCAATTAGAGGCATATGGCAACGAGAGAGCCTGAATTTCTTTCACACACTGTAAACCCAGACTTCATTAATTAATACTACTTCTAATTTGTATGTTACTTTCACTACATTATACCCAATCAGTCAAAAATAAGTATCCTGTGAAATAGGAGCATCCTGTTTGGGAAAGGTAAGCATCTAACTGCGTATTCCTATTTATATGAGGTTCCCTCTTTTGCTGAATTTCTCAGAAGTTTATTGCAGAACGTTTCTGAAAAGAACTCTCACGGATACGAATGTCCCAGGGCTGACTGAGCTCTCTGGGACATGAAGCCCTTCAGACACATCTTGCACATACACGAGCAGCACACGCAACCAAGATCTTCCAAGGATTCCATGCTAGCAACTATTCTCTATACTGAGTGGGATTCTACGAAGGGAGTTGTGTCAGCCAACTGGTTTCTAGAGACACAGAAAGTAAGAAATGGGCACACACCTCTCCTGCAGTTCCCCATGCTAGACTTCCAATCTGTGCTGCTAAATACTTTTTTATGTCAGTCCATTGCTGGAACCTTGCTGTTTACTCTAGTTGAATCCATCTGGCACCTGGATCCCAAGTGCCAGAACAATTCTATCCCAAATACACAGAAGGGTATTCATAAAACACCTCGATCCAAACAATTCTGCCAACGCTCAAAGCGCACAGCTGTGTGCTCGGAGAGAACAAGGAGGATGACCCGTGTAAAATGGTAGCAGTGGGCACCTCGCTCAGCTTTCTCTTACCTTTCACATTTTTCTGATCTTCCTTCTATCGAGATGTGGGTTATGGATCACGTTTCCGAACACATCCAAAGTTTCCCAACAATCTTTCACTTCTCTCTGTTAGAAGCTTTCAAAAGGCTCCTCTGTAAGTAGCTGAAAGACGTTTTATGCCTTACAAGGGGGACATGGGGCAAGCTCTACAGACGGTAGCTTTCAAAACGCTTCAAGGAAGCAGGTGACATATAAACCAGCTCAGATGTAATTATTAGGAAAAACAACTAGCACAGTTCACTCAATTGCTCTCATTTGTACCTCTGGTAGTATTGAGAAGTTTTTAAGGTTAGAGTCATTAAACAAAAATGATGAAACATCAAATTTTCACTTGCTCTTCCATACCCAAGAGTGTTAAAAGGTTTTTCTTACAAGATCACTCAAGAGTCAAAAGCATCAGTTCTGTGGCTGATGCCAAGTAACTTTCTCCTGCTGTTCAGAGAGACATTGCACAAGAGATTGATTCCTTTCCTCCAGTACTGGTGTTAACGGAGCGCAAGGGAAACCTTCGGGAAGAGATGAGTATGAACTATTAATGCTCCAATTGTACTGTCCCATGAAGCTAAGCTTGACTCCAAGACAGGCAATGCAGTTTTTCTGCAAGGAAAGCCTGACAGCAGGGGTAGTCGACTAAGATCTCAGCACTAAAGGATCCTCCATCACCACACTACAAAGACAGAAATAAAGGGCACCCAGGGGCAAGAGGCTGGGGCCAGACTCTGCTCAGGGGTGCCCAGCGCCAGGACAAGGGGCACCGGGCACCAACTGGAACCCAGGAGGTTCCCTCTGAGCAGGAGGAGAAACTTCTTTGGTGGGAGGGGGTTGGAGCCTGGCCCAGGCTGCCCAGAGAGCTTGTGGAGTCTCCTTCTCTGGAGAGATTCCAAACCTGCCTGGACCCTGCGCTGCTGGGCCCCCTGCTCTGGGTGACCCTGCTGCAGCAGGGGGTTGACACCAGATGAGCTCCAGAGGGCCCTTCCAACCCCCACCAGTCTTCTAAAAAGGCACTGGTAGATGTGCATACTTATTTTAACTTAAGGTTTAACCAGAACATCTTAAGCTGCTTTGAAGTACTTGCATTTCACAGCTACTGCAGCCACCCACTCAGCTGAATCTGTGTGCCCAGCTCCACTGATCCCTCACTCCCGTGCTGCTGAAATTCAACATATGCCTTCCAGGTATGGGAGCTTGTGCTCTGTATTTCACTAATTAACTGGAATGAAGGGGCTTTTAGTCTCTGCAGAGCAGGCTTTAGATAGATCCCCCCCTTCTCACGAGTGAATGAGAGTTTCAAGGACCTTTTCACTCTTAACACATTTTTAACTTTGCTCTGACTGACGTCTGAGCTTCTGCAGCAGCTCATTTCTATTTGCGGCTGCTGCTTTCTCAGTCAGGGGTTGTTTACTTGGCCAGCCAGAGAACATCCCAAATCCCTTACAGCCACAATTTCGTGGAGTACCTAGTGTCCACAGTGCTTTGGACCGCTGCTGGCTCACAGAACTGGAGGAAGGGCATCATTCTTAAGTAAGGCAGCACTGAATGCTGAGCACTCAAACTTCATGTGTCCCATCACTGAAATATGGGAACAACCAGGCAGTTGTCCCCAAGATACGCTATTTCAAACCACAAGGAAAGGCTACAGATGAGTCATCTCCGCTCAGCTGACGAAAGCAAGGCTGGGGAACAGAACAAGCAGCTAAATCATGAGAGGAACCACACCTCCTTTTGTTTCCCCACACCAAGGACACCCAAAGCCCATCGGAAGAGCAGGCCCCTCCCACCCTTCAGCAGGTAATGTCTGCACAGCCCTCACCTCACCCAAAAAAACCCCACACGACCCTGGTTCACAAAACACTATTTCACAACTCTGACCAGAGTAGGTGTGGTTTTGGTTATTGTTTTTACCCTTACAAGCCACTTCTGGAGATGGAGTTGTTGCTTTCTGCACTGACAGTTTTCACTCTGAAAAAACTTAAGCTTCTATTATCTGAGAATCAAAAAAGCAAATACGTAGAGGCAATTGTCCTTGCCCTGCTTCCCCTGCAACAGCTATCGTTTAAACTCGCTTCCTTTTGTCTTGAGGAAGAGGTTTAATGTTTGGGGAACACGGCAACGATCTCCAGCATGGAGCAGAACCAAAAATAGTCACTCCAAAATATGCTGAACCGGGTAGTAGGCTTTCTGGTGGTTTTCTCTCAAAGCGTTGCCACGCTCAGTACAGCAGCAATGAAGAATGCAACGAGGAAATCACTAGTTGTTAGTGCTTGGTAAAATCATTTCTCAATTCAAATAATTTTCTTTGGAAGCCATTCTTTTTGAATCAAGATATGGCAGACCTCGTTAAGATGGTTTGCAAGTTTTCTTTCCTCTGTAGGATAAAAAAAAACCCCAGCATATCACATGTGACTCATTAAAACTATGTATTTTGAATTTTTTTTTTTAAAAAAAGGACTTCTAAATAGGTATTAGGCAATCAATAACCCTGCAAGGGATACTGTTTGTGTGGAGCACCCCACAGAAAGGTATTCCAGTGTTTCATCAGCTCTCACTGTGCTGTGCAGCTTTAATCAAACAGCCCAATCCTTCTTAACCAAAGGTTTTTTTCCATGCCCAATGCAAAAGCCACCATTCTTGGAGTCTTGGGGAGCTCAAATTTACTATTTTTGGTCAGCAAACACAACAAAGAACTTTTGTTTGGATAAGTCACAGTACGATCTGTGCTACCAAACAACTGCAGAACTATCTTTCAAAAAAAATTAGAGCTTGCTGGCACCTTGGGTAACTGCCTGAACTAGTTTCTACCACATTCCAAGTTATCTAGTCTTCGACAACCTGTTTAGTCTCACACCCTCCCTTTTTTTTTTTTAAAAAAAAGATGCAAGAAAACTGGGCTGTTTGAGTGCACCTAAGATATTTAAATCATGTTAATGTACCTGTTGGACCTTCAGATGGCCATACCCAGGATTTTAGGAAAAAAAAAACCCCGAACTTATACCACTAAACATTTTTTAAAAAATCAGCTACCTTGTTGAGAAAAGAACATCTAGAATGACTACCCTAATTCTGTGGGTTTTCTTAAAAAACAAATGAAAAATCAAATTTAAATAGAGATGTTCTAAACTCATGGGAGTTTGCTGTTAGGCATGGTTTTAAGTAGTGTGCATAACCTTCATCACCTCTGCTCTCCAGGATTAAATATTGGGCTCTCCTACATCCATCCTATAGGAATTTTTGTTTTTTTTTTCCTTGGTGCACAGATTAAATCAGGTATCAAGAAATTCTGAGTGAGAAGGGTGAGCTCTTTAATGGAAGGTATCCTCTCTGCCAGAGAAAGTATACTGTAAGCCTTACCTGTCAGTGTGTCTGAGCTAAATACAACATTAATGGCGAGGTGGTCGCTCTTCGCGCAGCCGTGACCGGGACAGTCTTTGCACTGAGAAAACAAGATCCACAGTGCAGAGGAGGGAAGGGACAATCTGGGAGAGGATTCGTGTGCTTTCAGTCAAGAGCTAAACATGTTAACACCCTCCCAAAGAGCATTCTGAATGCGTGCAGTGTAACTCCATAGCAATTTACAAGGGAGCACTAGAGGCCCGTTGTAAAAAAATAAAAATAAATAAAAATAATAATAAAAAACCTCCTATAAACTTAAAACATTTTAAGTTAGCCAGTCAAGCAACTATATATTCCTAATGCATAATGCCAAATAATGAATTACACCTTTCAAGGATGAATCATATTGGATTTTTTAAGAAGGCCATGCCACAGGGATACAGTTCTTTGTCTTTCCTAAGCAGATCATTGTACATCTGATCATATGTTGTTTTGAAATCATAAACATTCGGCTTGTCCGGAGCTGGTCCTGGCAGTTTCACGTGAGTCCCTGTTCCAAAGGATCGGACGCTGAATCCTCGTTTGCTGAAAGACAGAGGGGAAGGGGGAGAGAAAAGGCGATTAGATTGGATGGGACTTTAAACGACAAAGTGCTGAAGAACACAGACAGAACTTTAAAAACATATCTTCACAATCAGCCAAATCACAACCAAACGGTCGGACAATTCTTGTCGGCTAAACGGCCAGGAGTACCCGACGTGCATCTTTCCTGGCAGTTACACACCATTTCTAGAGAGCACCCATACTTGAGAGGAAATTTTTTTAGGATTGTGGTACATAGCATTTTGGGTATTCCTTTTGTGCTTTCAAGCACCCTGGATTTACAACAAAGTTCTGTATTCACTTTGCAGTATTGGCAGAGATGTTTCTGTCTTGATAGTAAAATAGGTAACACCACCAAGCGATCGACACTTACATATGCTGCTGAAGTTGCTGGGATAACTGCTTTATTCCCCTTTGTTACGTTGCCAAAACTACCTCTGGTGTAATTTAATTAGCCTGGGACAAACATTTGTGTGCCTGGTGCTTTTCTCCAGTGGACTGAAAAAACATACCGTGTAATTACCTCTGCAGAAGTGGGGCAGATATTCTGCTGGCTGGTACCTGAAACTCTTGGGTAAGCCAGGGACAGCTTCATTCCATTCTTATGAACAACTACTTGCTTAAGAATTATAATTGGGGAAGGGGGGGAGGAAAGAGGCAGGAACTTCCTTGTCTTTAGGGGTAATACCAAAATATTTTTTCTGCTTAACCTAAGTACATCTACTTGAACCTCAACAAATATTCCAGTATAATTAAGAAACATTCCAATATATTGATTGAGTAGCAGGACCAAAAACAGATTTTTCTGGTGGTCTAACGGACAAAGTTACACAGTAAAATACTGTTGCTGTTATCCAGGATGCTGAAACATTTGAAGTTCCACACATCAAAAATGTGGGCCTCTAATGCACGTGATGCATTGAAAGTTACTTCCTTGAACAGCCAGAATATGCATTTCTCACGTGGAACTTCACTCTCTGACACTGGCAGCTGCCAGGGCACAGCTTCGACACGATTTATGCGCCAGGGGTAGTATCATGAAATATTCTTTAGAAGTTTCACCACATTTCTTGCAACAATTGGGGTGCTGGGGAGAGGGACAAATGACTGCACAGATCCATTATTCAACAGAACCTGGAGAGATGGAGTTCAGGGAGTCCTCTTGTACCTTTGGCAGTTGGTACAGCCTTTCTACAACGAACATTTTCTACAAGACAATGTGTATTTGTTCTTGGCCTAGTAAAACTACTCAGAAGGTGGAAAAAATAAGCTTCAGCTTTACCATAAAGGGTAGACATAGCGGTGTACTATCCTAGTACCGATTTCTGAAAGGGTGAAGCTAAAATATGAGGATGTTGAGAAATTTCAGGAGCTGTTTCTATTAAAATCAATATATTTATTGTTGATGTACACTAAATACAAGCAGAAGCCAGTTCACAGCTCTCATTTGCAGCCTGTGTGCTCACCTCAGTTCATGCCCACAGCTCATTGCAATGAGCTCACCTGCACCACTCACGTGCCCGTGAGTTTATAGACAAAATTTTAATTGAGGAACCTGAAAACAGTCACTGTATTTCCATCCAAAGAATCTCAGGGCTCACTGCAGATAGTGCTTCTCACCCAGGACACAACTGCTGCTGATCAACATCGGGCTACTCTAACAAAGCACCGACACATGACAGAGCTGTTAGCACAGTTTCAGGCTCTGAGAGGAGAAATAATATTAATCCATGCAGACCAAGACGTGGACTTTTACCCACACCTTTTATTTTGTTGTTATTTCGGGATCTCACACCTTATTATATTAAGGTATTTTCCAGCTTACTGTGAAGCCCCCACACTACAGCTTCTCTTCTCACAATGGTCAATAGTATTACTAAATATTAAAGCAAATGCAATAAACCCTGCAGCAGCACTGCAGCTGAGAGTGGTTAAGATTATCAGGGGACAAATCACTAATTTTAATACATCCCCTTCCACAACATGTAGCAGGAAAATACTAGCAACAGTGCTCTCCTTGTAGGCCATTCAAAAACATCTTATGCTATTCAGTCAATACAAAAAAAAAACCCAAACAACAATAACCCCTCCACACTGCTAAACAGCAGGAACACAAGACCTGTTAATTAATTTTCATTAGAAAAATCTTTAAAACATTAGCGCTTTGCTGGTTTTTATCAAGTGGAAGGGCTTTGATATAAAAAAAAAAAAACCTCTTAAAACATTTCCTCCTCCTTGAGGATTTATTAGTACAATCTAGGATTTCTAAAATTAAGGAAGACAGATTTCAGTACCTGGCTGCATTTAGCTAATGCCAGCAGAGCAGCTGTGATAGGGACTTCTGTGAACTGCAAGCGTGCAACTTAAGTTCTTTTACAGGCTCCACCTGAACTACAAACCACAACATCAACATGAATTTTAAGTTTCAGCTACAGGGGCTTCAATGTTTAAATCCGTTTATTGCCACTAAGTATCTCATATTCACACTCCCCACTTCTTATCGCCCTTAGTTTCCTAAAACAAATACATTTGTAGCTTAAGTGCCTATCAGTATCCTACAAGTTTTATTATCAGTAGTAACAGAGAGAGAGAGGATGATTTATACTTGTGAGAGCCTGAAAATACAATTACCAGAGCACCTCCCACACACTGCGAGAGTCTGAAACAATATCTTCCTTTTAAAGGCCATCAGAGGACTACTAAATAAATACAAATGGAAATGTTGAAGCTGCTGGATAATAACATTTGGTAATAAAAGGAGTGTTTCTCTTCCCCTCCTTTCTCTTCTGTGTCTGAGGGAGAACTGTGGCCTAAGTCTGCACACTCTGGCAAAAAAAAAAAAAAAAAAGAGACAAGACCTATACACAAATTGTATTTGTAAAAGGAGGACATGTAGGATGAGTAAGATTTGGCCTAGGGACTGGTTACAGATGGAATCCAGTTTGACAGCTTTTAAGGAATGATTAAGTCTTTCTGCTCAGTCCTAATTGCTTTTTCTCTTTTCCCTTGGCTTTAATGTCTCAGCACACCCCTGTGGTGATGGGAACTGTTCTAGCTACAAACTTCCAAAGACCTTCAGTCTGACTTCTGTTGTAAGATTAGAACAAAATGTTTGAAAACTGGTTAACTAGAGAATGGAAAAGCACACGACAAAGCAAATGGAAACTGCACTGAACCAAAATACACCAGAAATTGGTAGATGGGTTATGCAGATGGGAAAAAATATCTAATGCAGGTGTTTGTTTTCCAGAGGCACAAGTGGCAGCACAGACACACCAAACACAGTAAGGACTGAACAAGAAATTCCAGTTGGCAAGTGAGACTCACTGCAAACCCTTCAGAGATGAGCCACTGCAATTTAAAAGGGCAAAACGTTTCTAAGTGTTCAAAAAAATTTAACTCTTATTTAGTACATAAGAAAGAAAAATAAACTCAACCAACCCCCCTCCAAACTGCTCAAGTGTACGAGGGAACTAAGTATTACAACCCTGCTTTTCTGAGTCCAAAAAGAGAGAGAACATCAGGATATTATAAAATCTAAGTACATTAAGATATTAAATCAAGCCTGTTTAAACCTCCTCATAACTTCCTGCATTAAAAAGGATAAACTACGAAGAAGAAATATAAAAGCACGAAGTGACGTACTGCAGGTACTGCCAACAAAGGCCTACCAGGCAAACTGAACATTTCACCTACACGTTATACACAGGGGGCCAAGTTCTGTGTTTTACAAACACAGCAGAAGGTAAAATTCAGACATTTCTGCAAGATCTTTTTTTGCTTTGAGAGGAAGCAGCAGACAATCAAGTTCAAGTTTTAGTAGGTGCTAAGAAGGCCTGACATTTGGCAAGTGGAAGAGGTTTGCCTGGTACTTCTTTTCTAGAAGTTTAAAAATGGAATAAGCAGTTACTGATAAAAATGTGGCTTAACGAAAACCTGTGATTCATTAAAAATACTGGATAGAGAAGTTAATTGCGAAACCTGACTTAAAGCACTGCAGAAATTTAAAAACCTCACCAAATAAGACAAACGCTCCCAACAAAAATTTTCACTTCTATACATTTCCAAGCATAAATATGTGGGTTTTTTTAAAGCCTATGTAAAACACTTCTGCAAGATCTTAGGCTGCACATTACAAAGCACTGTTTATGAATGTCGATGAAGATGGGAGCCAATGCAGACATATTCCTGAAGCTTACTGGCAAATGACCGTGCGTGTTGCACGGGCTGGTTATTTCTTTAGAACAGCATCGACAATTCATCTCTCCTTTGCCATTTATGCTATTCTTGCTATAATGACAGGGAATGCTGCTGAAAATTAATAAATCATGTGCATTTGGAAAATGTTTATTTTTAATGAGAATCTTAAGGGAGAAGAGCTTTTCAAAACACATTTCCCTGACACATCTGCCAGAAGAACACGAGTCACGCACCGGAAGCGATTTACTTCTTCCGCAAAAACAGAGAGGAAGAGAAAGGCTGGACGTTAGAAGTAAATTTAACTTTGTTCCTTAGTGCTCAGGTTTCAGGTAAAACTCAGCTCTGGTATTATTAGCAGCTATTTGGTAACACCATGTGCTCACAGAAGCGCCACAGGTAACATCGGACGCCAAGCCGAAGCTTTAACAGCATCATGTGCTGCTCACAGTAAGATGGCTGCCAGGCCAGAGCCTTCTATCATTTATTCCTTCCAAGGCTGATCTTTTTATTTAAAGGTAGCACACAATTCAGTTGTTTGGCTTACTCCGCTAGCAATACCTGTCTT
Organism: Baryphthengus martii; assembly: GCA_013396935.1. Lineage (NCBI taxonomy): Eukaryota > Metazoa > Chordata > Aves > Coraciiformes > Momotidae > Baryphthengus > Baryphthengus martii. Next base: position 38,544 of record VWZK01015009.1, on the reverse strand, counting down.
CTCATGGGAACGTTATTTTGTGGAACTCTACCAAAAGAAAGCTCTATCCCGTTCCTGCAGTGAACAGGGATGATTTAGGAACATGACTTCAGGCAGGCTGGGTCTCTCCTGTCCCTCAGTCCATCCCCAGTCTCCCATCTTTTGAATAAATGAAAACACTCACAGTGCTAAAGAGATGAACCCTCAAAACCTGAAAAAAATTTAATATTCTGAGACAAACACTCCGTCCAGTTTTTCTGCAACAGGAAAAGGCTCCCTTTTCAGTGCATGATGGGGGGGGGGTGTCCAGACTTCAGAT
>VWZK01015009.1:0-30672 GCA_013396935.1 Baryphthengus martii | reverse complement strand
GGCTCCGGACCGGCGGCCACCGGGTCCCATCCCTCCGTGACCGGCCCGCTCGGGGGGTCCGCACCCCCCGGCCGGCCGTTCTCGGGTGCCCCGAGCGCTGCGCCCCCCAGTAAGAGCCGCCTGGGGGTCGGTTACAGCCCCTCCCCGCGCCCCAACCCCGAGCTTTTCGTGCCCGTCCGGCATCGCTCCCGGGCGCTCCGCGCAGGCTCCCGGGGGAGCTGCATCCCTAGGGAGCTGCATCCCAGGCAGCTGCATGCCCAGGGCTTCAAGGATTCGGGCTCTGCTCACGGATGCCGGGCATCGGGGGTCGAGAGGGTCCCTCTGGCACCGAGGTCTCACAACCGGCAGAGATTTGGTCCCGGGCAGAGTGTTACGGAGCTCCCCTGCACCTGAAGCAGAGCTCGTTCAAAGAAATGAGGGTTACCTGGATTCTTTTTTAACGTTTTTGTTAGGGTTTTTTGTTTTATTTGCTGTGGTTGTTTTTGTTGGTTTTTTTTCGATTTGTTTGTTTTTCCTGCAGACCTAGGCTGCTTTAACTCCTTGGGACCAGAAATTCATAGAAATACAGAGTACTACAGAAAGACACAAGTCCCCCAGGAGGTCAGCTGGTAGCAGTGATAAAGCTGTAGGTCTTCAGGTCACACTAGTCCATGAGACCAAAAGAAAAAGATGTTCTTACTCCTCTCTCCAAACAAATGCCATTTCCCCCCTGTCTGCAGCAGGAGCAACCCACGATCCATCCATTTGATCTAGAGCCAGCACAGGAGAGGGCTGAAGGAGACAGCAGAACTGCCTCCTAGAATCAGTACACCACAGGGCTTTCTGAAAGACCTTAAAAGACTTACACTAAAGCACAGATTTGTCTAAAAGTGGAAACAAAAGATCTCTCATGAAACAATTAAAAAATACTTAACCTAAGCAACGCTCAAGGAATCTTTGAACAGTTAAGTGGGTAAAAGCTGCTTTAAGTCCTGTCTTTTGGGTCGCAGGTTTCATCCCTCACAAAAAATGATGGGTTTGTTGGGTTTTTTTTTGGTTTGTGTTTTGATCAAGTTTTACATAGTGTCCAGTTCCAGTTTTTACAGTAGAACAGAAACATTTGTCTATACTTAACTTGTAGAACAATTATCACATTAGATGATTAAGACTCCCAGAAATGTGCCTAAACATACTGGTTTTCCTTCACTCTGTTACCTATTTGGTAATACAAGATCTACAGGTTACTATGTAAGTTTTCTTTAAAAGTGTTTATTGTCTGATATCTATAAATTTAAAATATAACAAAAATAAGATTCTGAAGCCTATTTTTATTTCATAGCCTGAACAAAAACCAAACCCCAATCCGAGACCTCGAACTTCATTGAAGGTGTTACTGGAATATATATAAAGTAATTTGCAGCACTGTGGAACTTGTTTAAATAGTTTTGTGCTGATGCATTGAACAGACACGACCAGAGGGCTTCACATCAGGACACCTTTTCCTTTCTGAAAGACTTGCCTTTTTAAAGGATATGGTTTCTTAAGGAAATCTTTAAACATAATTTAACAATACCTCGGAAGTTAACCGCACATGGAGGTTTTACCCTAATTTCATGCTGGGGGACTCTTGATACCAAGAGGTTTCATTAGGGATCGATGAAACAATAGGATCAGCATCGAAAAGGAAGCTAAAAGGCTGCTCTCCTCAGAACCCCCTCAGTTATGACAGAACAACAGGAGCTGCTTGTGCTGCTGAAGGCACTTCTTGGTGGCCCAGGCAAACTTACCCGTGGAAGTTCCAGCTGGAATGCAAAACTGAAGGTCTGACAGCCCTTCCTGAGAAGTGCGTGATGATTGAAGCCAAACCAGGCAAGTTTTGCCTCCTTAAACTTTGTGCACTTCTCCTAAGAGCAGATTGACCCTCCAGAGCTGTCACCTTTTCAGCGATCAGGGAAGAGATCTGGCACCAGCCCCTGATGTTGCTTATGACCTGCAACGCCCTTTGAGTTCTTCTGCTGAGAGATCCAACAGTAGGGTCTGGCATTTGGTAAAGGAAAGGAAAATACTTGGGTTTGGGGATATGCAGACAGTTCACACCTACAGTACACAAGGGTTTAGGGCATTTTCTGCTCCAACTGCCTCAGAGAAAACTTCTCATTAAACTCCTATTAGATTGTCACGTTTTAAAGCCTAAAAAAAATGCTGTGTGAGTGAATGATCCTAATAATCCTGAACAGGTTTCCAAGTAGGCAGTGGATTACAGAGAAAGAGGCTTCATTAAACAGAGATTTCATTTAACTAATCGATAGGCATGTGTTTTCCTCAGCCAGGCTTTTGTTTATAAGGGCACCAAATGTGCTATTAATTCTCACCATCTGGCTAAAGATGTGGCCAAACCACTTCATACTTTGACATCACGTGAACCCTGAAAATGTATTTGTTTACAGAAATCTAAATTTACATCATCTTGCTGGAGTCCAAAGGAAAATAAAGAGAAATCCATCAAAAAAACCCAAACCTGTAACAACGCTACAGGTTAACTCTACCTCACCCTGCGCTGTGTCCTTTGGCCTTACGCTGTGTCTCTAAGAAAAAAGACAATTATTGATGCAAGAGACGAGCAAAACCACATGCTTTGGCTGGGTCAGTCTGCCAGCGCTGGCTTCATGTGAACGCTTTGTCTCATTGTTTGCTCTCTTAGTAATCCAGCTGTTTCCTAAGACCTTCTCTTGGGCCTCAGTCTGCAAGAAAACTCAGCCTGGACTTCTCACGGTTGCTGTTTCAACAGTTTGCCACTTGGGCAAAAAACCACTCCTAGTTGCTTTAAGCAGTGAAGCCCCAGGCAGCACTTTAAAATTAGTAACATCCCATATTGCTCTGGAGGCCTTTGACCAGGTCCAATACCACAGCTTTTCTGCTTTTCTGGTTCTCCTGCACTGAGGAAACGATGAACCAGTATTAAAGTGGGGGCAACTTGCTCTAGGCCTGAGTAGGAAGCACTAACCACCCACAGCTAACAATTTTTGCAAGGCTGGGCTAATTTTAGTCTCGGATACAGCCGGGGAAGACAATCCCCAGAGCAGAGACGCTCTGCTCCGCCAAGGGCAGCGTGTGACATACGGTTGCTAAAGCACCCTCCTAGCAGAGAGGCTTTACATTTAGGGCTGAGTTGCTGCAATTCCCTCCAAGTCATAACTTTGAGGATTACTCATCTTAGCCATGCAAAAGCAGAGAATGTGCCTCCTAATTTAGCTCCTGCAGCCTCTCTGAATCAGCATGCACGCTCATCCCCACCGCCCTTCTATTTCCAGCACTTGATTCACTTCCAGTAAGGTCTGAACTTAGGTACTCTGACAGTGCCAGGCTAAGAGAAGCATGGAAGAGGAGTGAATGAAATTCATTGGACAGATAACTGTACAGTATCTCTCCCTGGGGCAGCTTGGGTGTGAAGGTGTGAAGCTGATTCCACAGCCCGGGCTGGTTATTGATCCTGCGTTGAACTGTGAGATGACGACATCTCCCCTGCCCAGCTGGGAACCGGAGGCATTTTTGATCAGGATGCATCTGAACGGGTCTGATGCTGATCTATTCTGAACGTGCTATTTATAGGAGACAGTGGAGACTGAGAAGTATTGCATCATACAGCAAGGTTGGTAAAATAAAGCACTGAAGCAGCAGTAACCATTTCATAGAATCATAAAGGTTGGAAATGATCTTCTAATAAACATTATCAGAACTATTAAACCATGTCCTGAAGCGCCACATCTACAGGGCTTTTTGAACACCCCCAGGGATGGTGATTCTACTATCTCCCCAGGCAGCCTGTTCCGAGGCCTCATCGCTCTCTCAGTAAAGAAATTTTTCCTACTATCCAACCTAAACCTCCCCTGGCACAACTTAAGCCCATTTCCTCTTGTCCTCTCACTAGTTACCTGGGAGAAGAGACCAACATTCAAGACATTTTGGATTTCTTAAACCCCATTATAATGTTTGCAATGAGCTTCTTCGTGGACCACACGAGCAGCTCTGGCACTTGCCAACAGATCTTTTCCTAGGCTCCCTGGACAGCAGAAAGCTGGGAGAAAAAGAAAAGCAGGATGCAGAAAACACTCTGCAGATTGAATGCTCCTTTCCAGGCTCTGCTCAAGTGGAGGGCTACAGCTGAACTGCTGCTGCCAACAGCTCTACAAGCGACAGCGGCTGGGCTGCTCTGCCTTTGACTTTATTTTAGCTGAGATAATGTCTGTAGGAAGAGGATCCAGCCGTTCCTACAGACACACGCACATCCCCTGGCTGGCCCGTGGTCATTTCCATCGGTGCTCATGGTTAGCTATCACCCTTGCATTACTCCAAACGAAAAGCAGGCTAACTTCCTCTCCACCTTAATCTGATGGAAGCAAAGGATGGTTTAAAGAAACACCATTGAGCAAAATATTTTATGAAGACAGATTCCTCTGTATTAGCAATCAGTTAAGTCCAGAGACCAGTTCAAGCACCCCTCCTGCTGCCCAGAGGGTTAAAAAAAGATAAGAAAAAACTCTCCAGCTTGGGAGGGGATAGGGAAAATGAGAGTGAAGAACACAATAAAATGAAAAAATTGCTTCTAAGAGAAGCAGCAGGATAAAATCATTCCTACAGTCTGAGAGCACTTCCATGCCACTGACCGGAGAGGCAGCAACGCCTCCCCCCCCACGCAGATGTAACGGACATCCGCAAGCAGCCTGCTCAGTGCCTGGGAAGACACTTATCTCCTCCTGCCTTCGTCTGTGCTGGGCAGTGTTTGATAGAGGAGCCAGTTCCCAGGAGGAGTTCCCATCCCCTCCTTCCTACTGTATTCCATTTTTCTTCGGCATCTTTCAGTAGTAGTCGTCCTTCTTGCCATCAGCTCTCTGTATGCCCACATGGTCCTTCTGGTCTTGGACGAGTTCCAGGTCATCATTGTCATCCACCTCACCTCCATGATCCTCCTGGGTGCAGAGGGAACAGCCAGGAAGGAAAAAAACCCAACACAATTAGGAAGGCCTAGAAAAGGAGACTGTAACTAGCAGCACACCGTGCTGCTTCTGAGTAGAGCTGCTCTCCCATAGCAGCCCAACTTGGGAAAATCAGGAAAGCAGGGAAGAATCTGTGTCTGCCAGGGACCTTAAGGTGTCCTTGGCAAGCCGCAGAGGTAAGAAGCCTGTGTTGCCACAATCAGCTTGCTTGTTTTGAGCACATTGAACTTCCTGGCATTACAACGCAATTTTAACACCTCAGCACGGTGCCACTGCTGCACGAGTAGATTTCCTACACCCACCGCACCTAAAGCTGTAACAAATCCCACCCATGATGTCCAGCAGCCAGCACAGCCTCCACTGGCACCTTTAGGTCCAACTACCCAGCGTACAAGCTGGGTCCTATGGGCAAGGCAAGAATAGCTCCTGACATCTCTGGTGGCCTCCAATCTTTCCTAGAGGAACGCCAACTTGTCACTGACTACAGCAGTCCTGGGGCTCTGAGACACAGCAATACCACCCGTCTGCAGCTAAACAGAGGGGCAGTTGCTGCAGAAAAAAATGAGGAGGGGAGACAAAGCATAAAGGGTACTCTGAACACCTGAAAAAGAAAAGGGAGGAGAGGTAAGCAGGCTCCAGGTTTGTCCTGGAGAGCCACCTCACTGAGCAGGCAGAGACAAAACTGAAGTCAGTGCTCACATCTGGTTTCCTACACGCTGAGCCACTCAGCTCCCAGCCACCAACGTAGCCAGGTAACAATCACACCAGAGAGGGAAAGAGGAAGAACCTTGGTGTCGTACAATTTCTTGCTCCTGATCTTCTTGGTAGTCATCCATCGGGTCTTCCCCGGGCTTGTCGGGTCTGCCAGTGTCCTGAAAAATACAGAAAGTCAGACACTGCTGACAGCCCCCCAACCTGCTTCCGTCCCCTGCCAGGGATGCATTAGAGCCCCATGCCTGGAAGGCTGGGCTACGGGCCAGGAATCAGGGGCAGCAGAGGGACAATGAGGCAACCCAAATTCCCTTTGTACTTTCTACATCCAGTCTCTCTATCCACCTGCCGGCAGCACCAGCCCAGCTCCTTCTGCTGGAGAGAGAGAGGCCTCTCCTGCAGCAGGAAGATCCCAGGGCCCCTGCACACGCTGCTCTTGCATCAAGCTCAAGGACTTCAGGGAATCTACAAGTTATTTAGGGTAGAGCTTCAGCACAGCCCTCTCTGAAAGTCAGGTATTTACGTCACTAATTCTTTCCACATTTTCACTAATCTTCAGGAGGTGTTGCTCTGTTGGTGCCAGCATCTCTTTCTTATTTGATTTCATTGGCCTGGGTTTCTTTTTCTTTCTTTTTTTTTTAAAAAAACTTCGCTATTAATCATGATTTTAGAGCCTGACAGAGAAAACACTCCTTTTTAAAACGAGCAACACTCAGCTGCTTGTCAAAACAAGCTAACATTTCCCTGATGCAGAGTCTGGCTTCAGACAGCAAGAAGCACTTTGTAAAATAAATGGATTCCATCTGCAAGAAGGCAAACAAGGCGGCAGAGTTCTCACGTGTTCTTACTGCTGCCAAGAGCCTGCTGCACGCCCATGCCAGGAACAGCAACGGCTGCACTGACCACAGCCTCAGCATTATCCCTGCTTTTGGTCTTTCAAGTGCTTGGAAAGGTTCAGACCTTTGCAGTAATAGCCATGGAGTGAGCCATCTCCTGTTCAATGGCTCTCCAGCCACGTGCGTGCTGCAAATGCTGTGGCTGACACCAGCAAGCAGAGAGAAAGGGGTCAGGACAAGTGCTGGTACTGACCAACCTGCCGACTCTCACTCAGAAAAGTTTCTCCTGCCTGTGACATCCTTGCCGTGGATCCATCCAGGAACATGATGTTTTCCTTTGAGTCCTTAAGCTTTCTGCCTCCCCCCATTCATAGCTGGGGATCTCTCCCTGGTTGCCCTCATGTCAGTCACCTTCCGCGGCTTCTCCTTAGATTCTTCTTTCATGCCGGGCTCCTTGAACTTCTCCAGACCTCCCACCTTCTCTTCAAAGGCAGGTCTCTCCAGCTCAGCTTCCTCAAACTCATCCTCACCTTGGTTATTGGGATCCTGGGCAGGATCTGCAGCATCATCTGGCATCTGGAGAAGAAAAGTCTCTTGTGAATACCAGGCAGGATATCCCCTTGGGAAGCAAGGCTTCCCGCCTTCACCGGCAAGCAGAAAGTGCCGCCTTGTAGCACTTCAGTCGCACCTCTCCAAGCACATTAGCAGCTCTAAACTCCCAAACCCCAGTTTTCATTACCCCTCTGAATCCCTCCAGAGCCAGGGAGTTTGGAGTTGCATGTTACAGCAACTTCTGAGAAAGCATCACCTTAAATGGGACAGCTGGACACTGATTCGGAGCCAGGGCTGCCTCCAGGTGACAGCTTTACTTACGTACCATTGGCTCCTGGACAACAGTCTCTTTCTGAGAATGCAAGTTCTCCTCTCTCTCAATCACTCCAGCATCTGCAAGGAAAAGGGCCACAGTTACCAGTGCACTCTCCCACTGTTGGGGAGCAGCTGTGTTAACTCGATGCCAAGGAGGGATTTGTCTCGACCTGCCTGCAGCCCGAAGCAGACAACGCTCTGTGTGTTTTCAGAGGAGCGATTCTTCAATGCCACTTCCAAGAGCTGAGAGTGAAGCAGCACTGTGCTCCTACAGCTGCCAAAACTGCTCCCTTGTCCCCAAGGTGGGGGCATAAGCGCGTGTTGAAGCGTGTCCCTAACTTACTCCATGATATGCACGTGATACAAGGACAAAAACCAGCTCTGGATTCAGCCCCTAATCTATACTAAGGTGCGTCTTTCCCTCATGGCGCTGCTAAGCGTAGACAGTGCCTGTGAGACACCAGTGTTCCCAACTGGAGAGCAGCAAGGCCAGGGCAGTCGAGACATTACTTTGGTTGTTGATTCCAATTAGGACACAGAGGTCAAGGGCTATTGGTCCTCACGCTCCCTTATACCTGCCACGAGGCCTTTTCTTTTCAGGGTAGAATTCACTTTGATGTGAGCCAATTAGTTCAGCTCCTCTAAGGGGACTTGTTGAAAATCAGGTCAGCAAAACATGAAATTGCAGCTATATAAGTTATTTACCAGACTTTATAATAGCTGTAGGTGCTCTGTTGGCTGACTGACAAATACAACTGGCTGCCCTTGAATTTATTGGCTTTTAGCCCCTTAAGGAGAAGCTGGGAAATTTTCTGCCCTAAGTTAGAAAACGTACTTCTAGAAGAATTAAATCAATTCTTATGGAAGACTGAATCATAGAATAGAATCATAAAACTGTTTAGGTTGGAAAAGACCTTTAACATCGAGTCCAACCGTTACCCCAGCACTGCCAAGTCTTACAAAAAAAACACTGACATTTTCCCCATCACTCCCATAGGAAAGAAAGAAGAATTGACCTAAGTTACAAAGATTGAGCCCACTACCTTGGAAATGTGTGAGGATGCCGGACAAAAGGGAACAAATATGGAAAACTGTCCAGGCTTTTATTGACCAAGATCAATAAAAGCACAAGGATTTTTCAAGAATTTTACAGTTTTCCTTTAACACTACCGGAAAGCTTTTCTTGCTCCCACCTTGATTAGCAATAAATCAGTACCGTGCGACGTAGGATTAGGGAAATCGTACCCATTTCGAGTTCCTCGTCATCTGTCCTTTCCTTCTTGCCTTCCTGATCAGCTGTTTGACGCTCTTCCCCCCTCCTCTGACTGGGTGGCTGGGGGCTGCCTTTCTCCATCTCTTGCCCAGGCCTGGGATCCAAATGAAGGCTCTTTGGGTAACTGTGCCCTTGTTCTTCATCCATCTGGGCATTCACTTTGTTAACTATGTCTTTCCAGCTGCAGCAAGGGTACGAAACAAAACCTCAGTATGTCAAGAGATATTCCATAATGACAGGCAGAGAAAGTAACCTCCGACACATGCAGAAGTTTGTCCTAATTTAACTAATGCAATCTGCTAAAAAGTTACTGGGAGGTCTGCTTGGAACAGAACAATTAATGTGCTACCTGAGTACAAAACAAGTTACGCTTTATAAATACTATTTATTGAAGAACTGCTTTAATATTATTCATATAAACCAATGTATAACCAATATATTCATACCCACAGAGCAGTAAACTCCAGTTCTAACTAGATACTTACTCATGCCTCACATACCCAAATATATAAGTTTTTGAAAAAGTGTCTAAGTCCTCTTTATTATTCCAGCCTAATTTAAAATGAAGATGCTACTAAAATCAAACTGTAGAATTTTGATCTATAAGGAGAAAAATCCTTTCAAGATAAAAATGAGAACTGTAATACAAAACTGACAGTTTACATTGGTTGATACTTTTTTCTTTGTTTTTTAAGCTACAAGCTCCTCACCAAGCTTTGCAACTGGGGTGAATCCTTTAACCAGCATCTGTTTCTAAAACTCTTCCACAGCATGTGTCTGTCTACTGTACAAACCCAAACAGTGAAAAAAGAACTAGGTGAAAGGAAACACTTGCCTATTGTTTTGATTATTTATATTTTTTTTTGGTGAACATAGGAAAACGTGTTTTGTTTCTTCATCCAGTGAGGGAAGCCATGTTCCAATATGATTTGCTGCTCTTCCTACCATCCCCCCCGAGATGTTTTCATCCATCTATTGACCCGAAAAATCAATTATTCATATGCAGCTCCATCTGTGAGAGTTCAGGCAACCCCTTTCAGGCAGCCATAGCCAGGAATTCCTTCCTCTGTGATGGTTCTGCCTTAAACACTTTTCCTGATACCTACAGCACCACCTATGTTTGCTTCCTTCTTAACAGATGTGCCTCAGAGGGACAAGTATTTGATACCAAGGCATATGCCAAATGCAACGTATTTTTTCAGGAATGTTTCCCTGCCTGCAGCAGCAGCACAGCTCACGTGGGTACCCAACCAGAGGCTCAGCAGGGTCCTTAGCAGCGTGAGCATCGTTCCACTGCATGGAACGTGAGGACAGAGAAGAAATGGAACATCTTCATATTAATTTAAGTGAACCCCTATAAAAGCCCAGGAAGCAGAGCTGTCTCACAAGGAATGTTTTCTTCCCAAATATCTTCACTCAGGGACACCTTCCGAAACAAAGAAGGGTAAAAGAAGGCACGAAATCCCAATAATAGAGACTCTCTAAAGTGATTCTAACCTGAGTAATTTACCACCAGTTTCAAGCACGATTACTGCTTGGCCTGTTGGCACGAGCCAACTGAGATTCCAAAGTCTGCTTAAGATGTTTAAATCTTTAACTGCTGAGAAAGAACAAGTGGCCTTAGCTTCAGCAGCTTTTCAAAGCCAGCACACAAAAATTTCAGTACGAAAAATCATAACCCAGCCTTCAGCTCACAGTGCCCCGTTATAAAACCATCAAAATGCAAATTGGCCATCCAGAGCTCATCTGGAAACTGCTGGCCTCAGCCACCCAATGCAACGGTTCTTGGCATCGGATGCTCGGCCTCTTTTGTCCTCTGCTGCGCTTTGATATTGTTCTTGGCATCGACACCTTCTGGAGAAAGTTGGTTTGTGCTTATCTCCTTATCACAGATCTCACGTAGTGTAAATAACAGCCTCCAGCTGCTCGGTAATTTCTCGATGATGGATTCAGGAAAAGAAAACCGCACCAAATACACCGCGATTCCTGCCCTTGCAGAAAGCGTTTGTCAAACAAATCCAATATTTACAATTCCTGTTTCAGAGCTGTGGTGGTATCCTCTCCAGGCTCGACATAGCTGAGGAAAGGCCCTTCTGCCATCACAAGTCCAACCCTCACCTTCAGTTACACCCACACAGGTCCCTCCCTGCAGAAAAGCAGAATATCCTCTGTTCTGTGACTCTGTGTGTCCAGGCAGATATTACCTATCAAAGCACTTAGAGGGAGGGCATCGCCCTTGAAAGAAATAAGCAAAGCACAAGCTCCGACCTGGGAAGGTTACAGGTTAAGAGAACAAACAAAAATGGTAGAGAAGAATGAGTAGAATCAGGCTGAATTTAGAATGAGGCCCAGAAGCCTCCTCTACAGATAAAACAGCAATTAGATCTGGTTTGCTCCAGTCAATTGAGCAGATATGACCTGGGCACACATAGGGGATAAGTAAGTTAAATGAGGAAGCACTATTTTCAGAGTTGGTTTTTGGATTATGGCCAGACTTTGATGAATTGCAGCCTCAGAAAGACGTTTTTCTTCCTTTTGCAAAACAGCCTGGCCCTCCTGTGAGTGCTGCTGAGACAGCAAACAGTTCCTCCTGTGCCTGTACAGCATCCAGGACAACGGGATCCTGGTTCCCAACTAGATTCCCAACAACATTCAGTTACAAGAGTCAGATGACAGTGGAACCAATAACCAACACTTTCTTCAATCATCTTTCAAGTAGAAACCACAATAAACAGAAGAAGAGAGAGAGCCCAGTAAGTTACATTTCAGCCTGAACACGGAGAGTAGAAGGGGTTTGTTCCACCAACCTTTGCATCTGCACCTGGGTGTTCCCTGTAGAGTGGTGGTTGTCTGGCATCTGAGGTTTTTCTGCTGCAGGGGGTTGTTTCAGCTCAGAGAGTGACAATCCAGGAGCCTGGCTTTCCTCGTGGCTTTTCACCTGAATGCGCATCACCATCTTTACGTCCTGCAGAGAAGATGCAGACGCTCGGGATATACACAAGCTCCTAATCTTAGAGACCTGCAGATCTCCCTGACATTTGGGCAGGCTTATGGGCCAGAAAAATCCCTTATCAAAAAAGAATAGATTCAGAAGCGCTCCAGAATAAATCTACAGCTCTGTCCAGTCAGTCTGCATTAAGAGAAGTTCCTTCTCCTTCCACACAGCCAAGAGGAAGTAATTTGGATTCTATGTGACCCCAGCTTGTCTTGTGTAGGTGAAACTCCATGAAAAGCAGAGCAGCAGGAGCACCTCTAAAAAGACCCTATGTGTTGCCATTATAATAGTTACTGTAATTATACTCCAACCACACTGCAACTGTCATTTTTTTTTTCCAGAGATTTGCTTTCCATAAGCTCACTCTCAATCGCCCCAGGAGGCAGAGAGGGGAGCTGCTTTTATAATTTACACTTTGCAGATCCTGCAGGATCCAGAACAAGAACCCTAAGCTCATCCATCTGAGCCCAGCCACTAAACCACAAAAGGAGACTGAAAATCTGAGGGCAGGGCAGTTTCCACAGCAGGGAAGTGAAATGCCCAGATCCACATCATTACAAATATCAGAGTTATGAGCTTCAAAAGCAAGGGCCATGCAAAGCAAGCAGCAAGTGTGCAGAACTTACTGGGTTGCCATTTGGTAGGCTGTTCATGGTCCGGGTGAATCGGATCACGTGGCCATCCCCACGTCTCGCTGGCCAGGCTGGCACAGCATCTGGCAGTGAATTGGTGTCTTGCAGGGGGGCTGGATGGGTAAAGGGCACATCAGCCTGTGGCCTCGGGCCACTGTACAAGTTCTGGCCCTGCAGCAGAGGAGCATCTGCCTGCTTCTGAATCCCAGAGACTTGTGATGCCAGCAGGTTCCCAACAGGGCGATTCTCCTGATTGACTGGAAAAGGCTGCAGGAAGAAAGGACAAGAGGAAACTCTAGAGGAACAAGCTCAGTTCCCTCCAGTTCAATGCCCCGCGCTGAAAACCCACGGAAGTCCTGCAGAACTTTCCTCCCTGGGCTTTCCTGGGAGTATCACACCTTCTGCCTCACCAGCTGCAACTGGCTGTTGGCCGGCACCACGGGCTGCTCCTTCAGCACCTGAAACTGCTGCTGCCCCTTCCCAGCTCCTCCTCCCTTGAAACTTGGCATCTTCTGTAGAGCTTCCTTGAGCTGCCTGAACTCTTCCATCTGGGCCTGAGAGGATGAGAAGGGTACAGAGAAATTTCATGCAATGAGAGGGTTAAACAACTCCTTGCTGAGAGCAGCCTCTCTTTTATAGCCAGTTGCTCAGCACAGATACACTACTAAAGATATATATTTTATCTATATGAAAGGCTGGAGATAATCTGCAACAATTAATCACAATCCTAAAACAGTCTTCAGCTTTCCCTCCAGATTTCATGGATATTCTATATTCCCTCTTTGCCAGACTTGCATCTTATTTTGTTGTAGACTTTTACCCTGCAATTCTTGACCCGTGACACTGGTTTTTTTTTCCCAACGCTCTTTAGTGCACGAGCCATTGACATAACTCCTGCCTTTGCACAAGAACTGAATTCTGGGGTTTATTAGGTGTGGCTCCCCCTCCTCACTATGCCTCACACACATGTACCTTCAGGTCAGCTTTTCTTTCTTCCTGTGGAGGAATTTCTCCATGGATGTGCTCATCTCAGCGGGGCCGGCCATAATTGGCATAATCCTACTTGACAATTCAATTTACTTTGCAGGATAAACGAAAATTGATTCCCCTGGACTGTTAAGCAAATGCAACGCTTTTCTCTCCACTGCAGCTAATTTCAAACCCGAAAAGTAGGGCTTGAAAAAGCTACTCAGGAAAAGCTCCCCACTCCTACCCTAGTTATTTATAGGAAAATGAAGGGGGGAGAGCTTTTCATATGCTTGCCAGGATACCTGGAAATGGACCAAATTAGGGACTGGGCAGGGCAGGAAAGCTTCCAAGCAGCAAAAAGAGTTTAGCAGGAAATTAATTCCTGACCAGGCTCTGTTGATTTCAGTTCGTCCCCCTGAAATTTGACCTTAAAATTAACATTAAAAAAAAAAAATCCAAACAAAACCACTCAGCAAAGCTAACATAAAAGGCACGAAGAAAGGAAAAGGAAGCCAAGAACAGTTCATGGGATATAGCCCTAGCTAGCAGGAGACTGCTTCCAGTCAGAACAAGCCAGATGGAAGCAACTTGTACCCATCAAAAGCCTGTTAAGGTGGTCAGCCCAGAGGGAGAGCAGCTTTAGACCAGCCTTCTTGCACAGACTCCCACATGCTGCTTGCAAGCTGGGCATCCACCATTTGCTGCCTCCGTGCCTCATTTTACCTGGCAGAGCAACTGACACAACAGCTCCTGCAGGCTGGGCTGGTGAAACATGTTAATTTTCCAAGGATTCTAACATGCTGTCTAGAATGCAAATTGCTCCTCTAAACTTTCACCAGAAGCAAGCAAGATCTACGACAGGATCCTCAGTGGGAATTGACACCACGATAAGAACTGCAGCGCTGAGAAAGAAGCTGGGAGTCTTTGAGGGTGTCTGCTCTGACACACGGCATCTCACCCCGCCAGAGGCAAAGGAAATGCAATTCCATTCGCCCTTCTGTTACGGAACACCAATTAGACACTACAAAGGACCGAACAGAAAACTGAACAGAGGAAGATTTAACACTAGGCTCGCTGTCAAAAAGATCCAAAGTATTTTCTGAAATCCTTGGGACCAACCACTGCCACTTCAGGAAGAGCCAGAAATAGCAGCCAGCCAGATGGCTGGAGCATGACTTCGTTACGCGACCGTCTAGTACATGCAGAGCAAGGAGCTGAGTCGTGTCTCCAGCACTCAGGGCCAAATCCTTTTGCTCACTTTTAATTTTGGCAAGAAATGACAGTGAGCTGTTTTTTGCAAACTATTGGTCACAACACCAAAGAGGCCAAAAGTTAAGCCTGGCAGCACAAAAGCTGCCAGCAAGTTTGAGTCAGCAAGCGCTTGGCTTTGTAGCCTCAGCCATCTCCTGCACTGAGCCAGCAGGACAAAAGCAGAAATCTGTAATGACAGAGGACCTCTGATCAACAGGTATTGACCCAAGTTGTCAGTGGCAGAGACCTGTATGGAGCTGACTGGGACTCAGTGTTGCTGGAAAATCAGCTACAGAGCAGTGACATTGGCAGCTACTTGGAAAGTTTGGTCAGAAGGCCTAAAAACGAAGGCTGAGATGGATTTTGATAGCAGGAGGTGTGAATGTAGGCTTGCCAGGGGCACTGGAGAAGCTTGTAATCACATGCTGTTTCAATTCCTGCTGTGGACCTGCTGGACTGACCCCTCTGGAGCCTGGAAGTCTTTGTCTAGTTTTCAGGCAGTATCCCTGCAGAGAATCCTATGAGTTTGCTTTAGCCACATGAGGGAGCAGGATAAAAAAATAAATAAATCACAATTATGAAGGTAGGCAAGTCGAATCCACTGGGGGTTCACCTGACACCCCTCAAACCACACCTGACATAAGCCAAAGAGTTGTCAAATGACAGCTGCCTGCAATGTCAGTAACTTGGGCTTCCTGCAGGGAGCATCTGTGAAGTTTGCAATGTCCTAGAGCCACCTAGTCCCTGCTATCTTGCAGGGCAGATCAGGCCAGAATTCAAGAGCAATCTTGTAGAAGTCAAAAACCCACTACCCCCTACACCTCTAGTTCAAGTTTAGTCCTCTGAACTGGATGCTGATCAGTTGTCAACAGCATCTAACCACAACTAGCTAATTGCTTCTGGGCTTATCCTATAATCCAAGGGAGTGCTTGACAGAAGGCTGTTAATTAACGGCAGAAAAGGCTAATTCAGACTGCAACGTGACTTTTTAAAATGTATTTACAAAGCTGCTTGTGTCTTAGCTCAGTAAAAGAGCCTCAGACAGACACAGTAGAGAGATTAAGTACCCCCACTCCTCCCAACATACCCTGCTGCCTCCCACGTCATCTAGGAACTTCCAGCTTCATCTGTGTGAGCAGAATTCTGAGATCAGGACTTCCAAGGCTCACAAACTCACACTATCTCCATAGCGCGAGCACCACACCAACAAAACTTTTGGTTTGTGTTTTTTCGTCGGTCTATTTGGGATATTTTGTCCTCTGCAGAAAAATGCTTTTCTGCCTCTCTAGTCTTAAGCCAACACCTCTTGCATGTCTGCCCCGGCCTCTAAAAGCATGGCTCCAAAACTTATTACTGAACACTAATTTCTTTTTTACATAGCTCTTTCTAAGTCTTGAGCGTCTATTTGCAGCCTCAGCGAGCCAGGCAAGGCACCTTTGCAATTAATTTCATAGGTATAAACAGAGACAATTCATCATCATTTAGAGTGGAAGTATTTGAGACGGGAGTAAGTGACAGGAGGCATTGCAGGGTTGGGAATACACTGGTTCAGGCTCCCTGGAACCACAGAGACTTGTGTAGCATACCTGTATTTTCAGCTACTGGGACGGATTCCAGGCTGGAGAATATTCCTTGTATGGAGTGCATCTATACTACCAGCACCAGTTTAAGCAACTCACCACACTGGGATACACTTGATAACCAGAGTTATGACTTATAGATTGTCCCATGTGACCACAAACACCCCTTTGTTGATTACCTGGGCATTAAGGAGCTGAGAGTGAACTTCCTGGTGGGCCTTCCGAAGCAGCTTGCTCTCCTCTCTGAGTTTAAAGACTGTATCTGCAAGGGAAGAAGAAATTTGCTTAAATGTTATTATTGCAAGTGTAGCGTCTCTCTTCCTTACCAGAAAATCCTCTTGACCTCCCAGATCTCTCCAAGGCCAGGAATTACAGTGAAGCACTAGCTAGGGACCAGCCAAACACACTGCCATTCCTTTCAGCACTCAGGAGCCCTGCCCATCCAAGGAGCTGCCTCCTCTCTGGAGTATCTTTGCTAACTGTCGCTATCAGAGGAAGGTATTTTTTTCTTCATTTCCCTTACCCATTGCAACTGAAGAGCAGAGAGAGCAGTGAGCAGTGGTCACTGCCCCTACCTGTCATAACTGGAAGGTTGAGAGACAATGACAAGAGAGGTCTGCCAGGTCTGAACCCACGGCAGATCCAATAAGGAGGTTGCCTCCTACTGCACAGAGAAGCTGCCCCTTGAAATGACGGTACAATCAAAAAAACCCACGACCCACTTACAGAACAATCACAGGACAAGCTGGTCCTCAGGCACAGTTATTCCTATGCTGTTAAGTAGGAAGCCTGTGCCTTGCAGCCCTCAGGTTGGGCTCCTTTCCAGCTCTTCACACACTCTGAAGTACTTCAGTGACAAAACACACAATGCTTTTACATTTCACTGCCTCGAATATAGCTGTGTATCTTCCAACAAAAGGGAAGTGTGTCAAAAAGCATCAGCCTTGTTTTGGATCCTGAAGCTCTCTTAAAACATCACTAGAATTGCCTGTGCTGGGATGCAGCTGACAGAAAGCAGGAATGCCCTGGCCAGTGGAGGCATCAGGGTCCCATCCTGAGGTAGGACAGTGCTCCAGTTGAGGTACAGAAGGGCTAAGGTGCTGCACACTCAGTCACACAGAACTATTCCTACAGCATCTGCACTTTTCAGGGGCCTTTAGAAAAAACACTGTCCTCTCCAGAACTCAGTTTTTCAGTCATTTCTCTGCCTGGGGTTTTCTCAGCTCTCCATCACACTCACCTTGCAAGTTTGTGACTTCACTGTCCTTCTCCTGCTGCAGCTGGGCATATTTCTGGCTATGGGTCTCCAGTGTCTTACGATGTTCCAGTTTCAAGCTGTTGTGCTGCAGCTGCAGGTCAAGCAGCTGCTTCTTGACATCTTCGTGCTGGTTCTGAATATGAAAAGAAGTGACAGTGTCAGTACAAGGAGAAGAAGAGTAACTTGGCTATTGCCAAGTGCTTCTCGAGTGCCTCTAATAAGTTGCTTGGGGAGTCAGAAGAGATGTTCATTCCTCCAATAAGGTAGCTAGAAATCCCAGATACATGAAAATACTGTGTTCAGTGGTCCAGGAAGGATGTGAAATGCCAATTAAACTTTGTTTTGTGAAGCAACTTGGGAGATCTCCTTGGAAGCCACTAAACTGGAAGCAGAATGTGGTAGCAAGTCCACTCCTGCCTGAAAAAAAGAGATAGAGACTCTGGGACACGGCCAAGAACTACTCCTACTGCTTTCCAACCTCCCTGCACACCCTGCAAGCTATAACATTGGCAGATATCAAACTAAAGGCCTGTGGAACACTGCACAAATCCAAGGTCCTTTCCAGAGTCCCAGAGATGCTGAAGGCCATTACCTGCAAGGGTAGTTTCCAGGGAGCACATAGCGACAGCCTGCACGCTGTGGTACAGGAGCAGCCCCCTTTAAGGAGGGTTAAGGTCTAATTCCCACTGCCTTTCTGTGCACAGGCATGGCTCCTCACTTAGGACATCTCAACACCCAGGTTGTTCTCTCTGCTTGGTTTGCTTCCCGATAGCCTGGCTGTTCTCCCACCCACCGCTCCAAGCTGCTGGAACACGGGGTAGACCTTTTGCAAGGACACCACATCCTCTCATATAGCGAGACCAGAGGGCCCACATTCCCCGTAGTAACACCGGGCTCACAGGCATAAAGTGCCAGGATATCAAGGCTCTCACAAGAGCACAGATGATTTCAAGCGGGCGAAGAATTCATCAGACAGAAGTGGTCTGAAGAGTTGTTCTCTTCTCCCCTACCCTTTTGCAGAGCCCAAGAACAAAGCATGCTGAGACATCCTTTTGGTCAGACCCATTGAACCAGAATTCACCTCCTTTTTTTTTTGCTCCCATGGTAACCTAGAGAGCCCTTCCACACTCAGTTTGTCAACACCAATTACGTATGCAGATTGACTGGCTCTCAGGTGAACCCTGGCCCTTCCACACAATAGCTCCTCAGGACCCAGGCAGCAGTTTCAAACAGCCTTTCTGTAAAAAAAAAAAATTCGTTTTTCAAAAAACCCAAATCTCTAAATGCTATCGATGATTGCATTTAACCCCAGTAAAACAAAGCATCTGTGGCCCAGGCATTCTCCCCTGAAGCAATTATCCTCCACTAAAAGAGGGAAATAGCTGTGCTCCAAAAATACATGCAATGCAGAGGAAAAAGCTATTGGTGTGGAGGGGTCCCAGAGACAGAATAAAGAGGAGACAAGGATGTCAGGTTAATCAGATCACACCATCAGGAGAGAAAAAAATAAAGAGAATAAAAGATTCCTGCTCTGGTTTTCAAAGACATTAGGTACTTACAATTCTCATCAGAGCCACTGGCAGAAAGCACTGCAGAGGAGCCACATCCCTAAAATCATTTAGACACTAAACACCTCAGAAGCCACCAACATTAGGCAAGTGAGAATTATTTTAACAAGAAACTCTAAGCAGCTGAAGGGATTTTAAGTCCTCATCAGCTCAGATCAATTAATTCCTAGCCCATATCCTATCTACTGGCGATGTGCATAATATCTGTCCCCAGACTGCTCAGTAAGGAAGAGGGAGGGAATATTCATCCTTTGATACCAGCAGGAAGCTGAAGGGAGAGAGAAGTGCCTCGACCAAGGTCACAGAAAGCACCTGAGGCCCAGTCCACCTCATTAAGCGCACAGAGCATCCTCACTCTCAGCTCGGTTCCAAGGATGCCTGCAACCAATATATGCAAACTTCAGAAGGAATCTAAAGATGCTGCTTTATTGCAGTTGTGGGATGAGATGTCTGGAACATGCTACATGGGATTATTTTTCAGAGAAGCAACTTAGCTGGAAGCAGAGCACTCCTGACCCAGGCAGTTCTACCAAAGATAGAGATGCTGACAGCCCCGAGGGAGTCAGGGACCTCTCGTGCCCAGAGCTGCTTGTCTGGCTGTACTATCACTGTACTATCACTGTACTATCACTCCCTTCTCTGCCTCAGAGATACTCTGGTTTACTCAGCCAAGCAGAGACCGCAAGACACAGCACACGAGTGTTGTGCAAATCCTGTACAAATGCAGCCTGGGGTGAGGGAAGGCAGAGGCTGTGCTGTCACGACGTTTCACTCCATGTCCCTCACCCATCACGCCCAACACTGCAATAGGAGAAATTGTACCATTCAAGAAGTCAGCTAATCTTTCAAAGGTCAGGAGTCCTTCAATTCAGCTACCACACTACACTCCCAAGGGCTGGCCTGTCTTTCAGCAGCTGTAAACGTAGTTTGAAAAAAAAACAACCAAACAAAAAACAAACAGATTTATTTTTTCTTCCCTCTCTCCAATAAAAGGAAGCAAGAGAAAGGGAGCCAGGACGAAATGCTCTCACTGTTCCCTTGAGACAAGCAAACTAGAGCATTCTGCTCAGCCTGCAGTTGCTATGAAGAGGAACGTTACTTTTGCAAAGCGTTCCCAGAATCCACAGTGCTGGATAATACCCAAGAGACAGAACTGTACTTCCTTTTTCCCCAAGTTTGAATCCAAAAGCCAGGCAGCTGGAGGTCCAGCTCAGCTCAGGAAATACAGCCCAGTGGTGCTAAGGGTTGCTGGAACCCAGCCCTTTTTCTACATCCCAGAATTAAATTACCATGTCGCTGCCAATGCTCTGACTAAAATCATTTAAAAAACACCAGCACCAGCCGCCGTCGCCTTGCTCTAACAAAAGCAAAGCTGAACATCAAGATATGCTTCAGGTAGAGCACGCGATAAGCTATAAAATACCATGAGCCACCTCCCTCTGAGCCTTTCCACAGACACTCTATTAGCCCAAAGGGCAAGTGACAATGAATAGACCCATTTTCACATGAAGAGACCCAGAAAAAGAACAGGCTGAACAAGAGAACTTCTGTGCGATAAGCTGCACAAACGCTACCATTGAAATGAGGGCTAGGTGAAGGCTGGAAGCTGACACAAAGCCCAACAGAATAAATAAGAAACTCCCCTGAACCTGAATAGTCAGGAAGGAATGTAGATCAACACCACTGCGTGGTCTCCTCCCTCTGTGCTGGCACAAGCTGCAGAAAACTCCTTGGTCTCACCGAGGTACCTCTGAGAAGCGAGAGCACCGGCTCTCCTTCCAGGGAGTGTTCTTTAACCTGCAGCAGACGGTGAGTACGTGACCCCAGACTCCTCCCTTACCTTCAGGATCTTGTGCTGGGAACTGAGGGCCCCGTATCTGTTCATAGAATCTTGCTGGAAAGAAAAAGATACAACAGTGCCATTAGATCCCAGAAAAACCTAAGGCAGGGCAGATACACCAGCACCTGCCCAGCCCCTGCACCAACAGCTGCTCCTTCACACACACACAGGCTCACACATGTGAACCAGCCTACCAAGGGGACCAGCAGAACGCAGAGCCTGAGCATGGCTGGAGAAGAACTCTTTTGAAACGAACTAGCCACCAGCTAAGTAACTGCACTCTCTTCATTCACATTCAGAGGTGTTTTCCCCAGTCTTCAGTTCTTTATTTAGGACAGACCCAGCACTGAAAGAGCTTTGCACCGTAACCCCCCCCACAAGCACGCTGAGCACTCTGAGCAGCAGCTGAGGGGGAGGCAGACAGCACCAGAGCTCAGGCTTTCGCCTACACACCAAAATTGCACCATTTAACAAAAAAACCTGAACACTTAAGCAACTGAGGAAGCCTAAGGCAAACTCCTGTAGCAAGGTGCAGCTATCAAACTGAACTCCACAGATGCAAACCAGTAGCAGAGAGGGAGTTACACGTGTCCACAGCGGGGTCTGCACTCATTTTGATGCCTTGCTACGGGTCACATTCTTCCCCCTTCTCCTCAGGATACCATTCTTCACTGTGGCACCAGCATCTCCGTGTGAAAGCCACCAGGCAGCCACAGGTGCTTGAAGGCCAGGTCCCCACAGTGGTGGTGGCACCTGAGAGGGAATGTGCTGCAGCTTTTCCTGTTACATAGAGTTTTACAAACATCTGCTGGGATCCATGTTTGGGCAGCTTAAAGCAGTGTGGCTGAGGCACTACGCAGCACCACGGAAGGGCAGAGATTGCCACCACAACCCACAATTTAACTTTTACGATAAATGCTTAATACAGTGTGAAATATTACCAGCAAACGAGCACAAACTACCAGCTATTAGATTATTCAAATACTCATCCTTGAGGTTTTCCGTAGCAGGATGACATTTACTCACAGATGAGAAGACTAAAAGCAATTCCTCTCCTCCAGCATCTCATCAACAGATGCTCTGAGAAAGGAATAAAGCAGCCTTATAGCTTCAGGTGAATGGGATGGACTGTAACCCAGGGATGCATTTCTTTCTAACCCTCACCAAAGGGTCCTTTTCCCTGCCAAGTGAGAAGTCCACTGGCTAGTGGAAATCATTTGACAGCCCCTGGAGACAGAAAACAATGGCTGTGCTTTCCCCAGCACCACCACGGCCTTTCTTCCCCACGTTCCCTGTGGTGTGCTCTGCAGTCAGTTTCCCCAGGACTCTTCTGTACCATGAAACAGCAGCTCCCTTTTCAGACTGCAGCCCAGAACTCCCTGCTACACCGGGAGCTGGCAATCAAGCCATCCCCTCTGCTATCACACGTGGGAGAACAGGCAGAATAGCCTGAGCACACCCCAACAGCCTTGCAAGGTGGAGTCAGCCAAAGTTTATCTTGTACCATACACGCTCACAGGCTTTCACGCCTTCCAGACAGCAGCCCTGGCCTCCTGACTGTGGTGGTACTAAAAAAAAAAAAATCTTTATCATTATTACACACTCTGAGGAATAAACCATACATACCTTCTCCTTATTGAGAGCTTCCTGAGCTTCTAACTTATATACTAAAAAGTCTAGAAATGGAAAAAGAGAAGACAGTTTAATGAGCTGGAATTTAACGCAGATCTGGTTTATATTGTGGTGGGTGGAGGGAAGAAGGAAATCAGCCCCTTGCTGAGCAAAAGGCTGCAACTCAACTAGCTGGAATGCAGATGCTGCTAGGAGACTCCACTCAATGCCCTCAGAAAGATGGTAGTATTTTTCAGGCATCTAAACTGCCCCAAATGTCTTTCCTTTCCCATTCTACAGGCAAGTGCACTGGTGACTTCTTACTTCGGCACACAGATGGATACATTTTGACGTCACTGAAGCTGTATATTATTTGGGGTGCTCTAAAATTAGAGATCACTTTGGAAAAGAGAAATCAGAGCTTCTGTGAGACCAAAAGGAACTCACTTGCTGATCTCATCCACGCTACTTTCTAAAATGGGAAGGTCCCGTGACAAGATAACATTTTTTGGGATGCTCATTTTCTCAGTCAGTCCCCACCAAATATATGAAAGAGAGAGGCAGAAATGCAGCTCTTCCCTTAGCTATGTAGCCCCATAGCTACAGCCAAACCGAGATGCTGTATTGTCAGCATTTCCAGGAACACAGCACATGTAGGAGTAAGGAATAGTGATGTCTCCACGTAGCAGTTTTGAAGATAAAAGCCAAGTTATCCAGTGTCCAACAAGAATTGGGTGCAAAGGGGTCTGGCACCCAAGCACAGCACTGAAAGGCACATCAGCTCATCTCTTTGCTTTCTACTCCCTGTTGTATTTTGTGCTCTTAAAATATCCTGCATGTATGTGTCTACTTCTGCACATCAGCTTTAAAGGATCTCCCCACAGGAGAGCCGGGAGGTTGGCTGGTCACCCACCACTGTGCCACCCGTGAAAGAGACTCACCTTCCTTCGTCTTCTTGTGTTCCCCTCGCTCCTTCTGCAGGGACCGTTCTAGCCGGGATCTGTGCTCGTACACAACTAGGGAAGCAGAAAGAGGCAGAGCATGAGACAAATCCTGACATTTCTTCCCACATTCTTTTCCCCAAAACAGGCCTCTTTCAGGTCACGCACCCAGCGGCACATGTGGACCTCAAATCTTGCCGTGGACTGGGCCAGCAAGTGCTCAAAAGAGCGGATTTGAGCGAAAGAGCCTTTCCTGGTTTGAAGGGCCTGCAGCACTCTGGGTTTCTAGGGTTAAGCACATAGTAGCTCCCATGTAAAATCCACACCAAGCAAATCAACAGCCCTGAAATACGTGCAAATACCTGATGTCCCAAACAACCGAAGGGTTAGATCCAGCTACAAGCTGTTTGCACTTGTCAACTGCAAACAGATAAGGTCTAGAGGAGGGTGGTGACAGCTGGACCAGGGACAATGGATCTTCCTGATATAACACACCAGTCTGAGTATCTGCACTCGGATTTTGTTTTGGCATCTGAACTGCAAAGCCCAGGAGCTTGCTTTAGTGGCCAGTGCCTAAACTGTGTATTCGTGGGCCAAGTCTGCTCTCAAGATAGCCAGAGCCTTCCAGGTCACCTGTTCTGTAAAGACATCAGCAGCATGCAGGAGGGACATTTTCTCTCCTTCCACTACCCAAATGGCCCTCAGGCCACTCAGAAAAAGTGAGCCAAGCAGCTCCCTCTCTCATTACACACCAAATAGCATCTGTACTCTGCACAGGAGCCGAGAAGGGAGAGGGATGAGGCTGCTTCAGGGATGAGGCTGCTTCATCCATCAGCCACATGACAAATGAAAGTGCCAGAGAAGCTTCCTGATGGATGATGATTTTAATCCATTCTGATGTCTGAATGCTAACCCAGCGCTTTCCCCGAGTCACAGCACTCAGCTGCAACAGGCTCCTCCACCCCCTCCTCACAGACACTGCCACTTGCCATGGCACTGGGCAGCAGTTCCGAGCAGAGGGGTGACAGGAGAAACTCGCCTCCTGAAGATGTTTGGGGGCCAGTCCAGCCACGATGCACAGTCACCAGGCAAATGAACAAAGCAGGGTGGTATTTGCGTGCATAAAACAAGCGCAAACCCGCTCCTTGCTGAAATCTTGCGGAGCCAAGAGCCCCGAGTGACTCGTGCTCTCACTGTAAATAAATGTACAGGCTGCCAGCTCCACGTGGGTCAGGCGGGAGCAGCGAAGGCTGCACGTGTCCTGTGTTAACAGGTGGTTTGCTGCCCACGAGCAGACACTCCAATCTGGGGAAATAAGAGACAAAAACCATCCCTATGTGTATCTAATAATTTACCATCGGTGGCACCAAGCCTATGGCAGCACAGATGTCAATCTATATGCAGAGAAGAGCTCACAGGCAGTTCCTGCATCCTAAAAATCAGGCTAAGGCCTGATTCTGAACAATGCTAAAGATCATTCAGGAACTGCAAAGCTGAGGTGGGGACTACACAAGAATCAAACTTTGTTATCAGAATAGTCCTTCCTGGCCCTACCATCCACAAGCCTGACACTTCTGCAGCCCCTGAAGGAAAACAAACAATAAACACTTTTTCTGCTGTCTCACCCATTTCTTCCCAGGCAGGGAATTCAAACCATCTGGTTCTTCAGAACTCCACAGAACTCACAGCCTCCCTAAGCCTCACCTCTCCCTTCGGCATTGCAAAATGGCAACTCTTTCTTACATTTTCAGACTGTCTTCCTCACAGCAGGTCTCCTCATTAAGTGCATGGAAGACTAATTTCACCAAGCAGCAAAGCACTGGTGCCATGACCATTCTTCAGGAGCTTTTTAATCAGAGCTGGGCATTCAAGGGAAGCATTCCTCACCCTTATGAGCCACATCCCTCTGCAACTTCATCCAGGGCAGACCTGAGAGTCCAGTCGACTCGTTTTATCCAGTTCCTTTAAAAGTCTGGTTCACTACTGCCTACTTCTTTTCCATTGCATCATAACAATTCCAAGTCTGGCGCCTTTACGAGGACCCTCACAATTAACTGGTGGTTTTCTTCCCACCTGGAAATGCCTTTTCTGCACAGAAAAAGAATCTCCACATGGTTTAACTCCATGATTTTTAAGTCAAGCCCATGACACCAGCTAGGTCCAAGCTTGGGATTTTTGCAATACCTGGGGTTTACCAGCAGTGGATCTTTTGATATTCACAGTGATCTCTCTCTGCTGAGCGAGCAAATCAGGGGAAAAAGAAGAAGTGATAAATGAAGCCAGGTAAAGCGAAGTGTTAAATCTTAAGGGTTTTGCCAACTGTAGTCCAACTGTTTCCTAAGCCTTCTGGGGCACTACCCCAGGCAGGTAGGCAATCAGCCTAGAGACTGAGGGTAGCTGGAGCTGGGTCAAGAATTCCTGTTGTCACCAGTCACTCTATCTCCTTCCATCTCTCCATTACCTCCCCGAGTTAACACAGATAGCCCAGGGGTAAAGATGCTTCCCCAGGGCTGGCCCACTTCAATATTTTTCTCCAAAGTGAGGAAACTACTATACTCTCCAAATCACTACAGTAGAAATAACTGTTTTCAATCTGGAAGGATTCTTTTTCCCTGCTGAGCACATTGGTAAGTGGCAAGCCCATCACGGCAGCTGTCCAAGTGTCTACTTCATGACAGCTTTATTTTTAGAAACACTTTTCCTAACAGACTACTCAGATGTCACCCCGAGGGCTTCCCCAGCCCAGCTAAGCACACAAGAGACTGTGGGTGCTCCTTCGTTACATGCTGAAAAGCCTTGTTCAATGACATTGTCATCTTAAGAACATCAGCCACTTCCCAAAAGGTTTGTAAGCTCTGGGGCACTCATGTTTCTGCCACAAGCATCTCACCTTCTTGCAGTCTTATCTAGCAGGGCACCTGAGGACAAGTCTTTGATGTGCTGGGAAGCCCACACCAGCAGTGAAAAGTCACGGCTGCTGGGACTATTAGGGATGCCCAGCAATTCCGAGGCTTGGCCATGTCCTTTCATGTACACTGAGCTTCCATCTGCATTTGCCTCAGTGGTTCGGACCTTGGAGGAAGTCCCTACATTGGAGTTTCTTCTGCAAGGATCTCATTTCATTTTATAGTAACTTGAATATACTGAAAGAAAACAGAACCTATAACCAGGGCTAGAAACTCACCCCACAAGGGCAGGTTACCCACCTCTCCAGGTCCCTGCAGCTGAAGAACCCAGGGCGACAGAGGCAGTGACCAGCCTCACTGACAGCACAAGTTGTGCTCCACCACCCAGAACAGCAAAGTGTGAGGTGTACCTACCACAGGAAGCAAACTCAACAGCTACAGCCTCACTCAAAAAAAAGCCAAATACTCCCAGCGTAGGACCGGGCAAGTAATTACTTTGTCTAGAAAAGGTCTGCTTAGATGACCCCAAGCTACCAGCTGCTATTGATCTCACAGTAGATGGGAAAGTAAAGCTCAGAAAGTGTCTACAGCAACAGGGTTGTGCTAACACCCATAACCACAAATCCTAATGCAAACACCACAAAGCAGATGAGGCTTCGGGAACAGCTCCATGCCATAGGCTGTTTATTCAGAAATTCAGGGGGAAGATCTGGTTTTCATGACACTTCTTTTATAAGATAAGCTGAAGTAACGTCCAGTGATCAGAAAAAAAAAAAAAAAAAAGTTGCAATTTCTATTGTCATCCTTCCAGGTCTCCAGGGCCCAGAAAAGGTGGGTTCAGCTTTACTTTACGCAGCACTTGCTCACTGCTTTGTGTAATCTCTCTACTCATCTTTGTGGTGGAATACAGCAACAGCGTAGCAGACCAAAATGGCACTGTACAGCTTCCAGAGGACAGGAAGCCAGGAAGTCTTTAACAATTTGCAATTACATGAGAGAATGGAGGGTGGTCACTGTCTAAATCCAGGCTGGATTTCAGCCAGAACTCGGCACTAAAGTACCATCACCTGCTGCCAAATGAGCTAAACTGCAGATCTTGAACTGCTGAAACAATGAACTCCCTTGCAGTGCCTTGCCTTTGGGAAAGATGAACAGGTCAGGCCTTCCCCGGACTCATTCTCATTTTACAGAGAGATCGTGTGAAGCGATTGCCTCATATACCCCAAGAGTACCAAGATAAACACTTGCCAGGGAGAGTTTAAGAGCTCCACAAAGGGAGAGTGATTCCAGTCTTGCCAACAATCCCAGGTTTTACTCTCCCTCTGCTCTAGTGGTTTCACTTGAGCCACGTCTGGGAACACCACAAGTGCCTGCCAGCTCCCTGCTTTCACGGAGAAGGCAGCAGAACCATCAGATTTGCTAAAATCTGGTTCTGCTAAAACTGTGCACAGCACATAGTTCATTAGGGCCATTTCTATGCCAACAGCACATACCGTGGAAAGAGTCATCACTGCCCGTGGCTCCCAGCCCCAAGCAGCTCTGGGCACACAGAGATCAACACAGACTTCCACCCTGCACCTGCTTCTTCCCCTCATAGCCAATTTACCCACAAAAAGCTTTCCTCTCTGTTGTTCTCCTTCTTAGAGGCATCAGATACTCCTGCCAGTCTCCATCCTCTCACGTCACAACTCATCACCCCCGGCACCAGTCACTCGGGTTCGAGAATCCTCCAGAGCAAGGGACAAGGGGAGCAGAAGGCAAGCCAGACTCATCACACCTCATTCTCGGATCCAGAGGGATGGCAGATTGGTGAAAAGACACTCAGTGGAGAGGACAGGAATGCTGCGCTCTCCTGCTCAGCCACTGGCAGCCTCTCCTGAGAGAGAAAATTCCTCCATCCCAGACGCCCGTTTGATGTGCCAGACGACGGCGCAAGACACCTCTGCACTTTAAGACTTCCATGAGCACGGCTCTCATCTGCCAGTCACTAGGCTTTTCCCACTAGCCAAATCCAAAAAGAAGCTTTGCCTTTGTTAAAACTGTTGGACAAGGAAGTGTCTTCTCAAAATAAAAAGGGTATCCATGGCAACACTGTGTTTAGTAATGGGAGGACTGACAGGGGGTTCAAAACCCCAGCAACAGGCTATGGCTCTGCCATTCAAACATATTTGGGTGGAAAAATTGCTATGAGCCGGTCTCAGTTGCCTGCTGGAGCCTGCTGCTCCCCAAACTGGGGGTCCCTGAGGCTACCACCGTCATCTCATTCTCTGAAGAACCAGCCCCTCTCTCCAAGAGAAGCAAGAGGCGCTGACACACCAGACAGGAATGTGGGCTAACTTCTGCCCTGCTGATCTTCCCATCTCAGAATCACAGGAGGAAGGTGGAAATTGCTGGGGCTGTGCAACGCATTAGGAGCTGCAGCTGTTTGACTGCCTTGTGATACAGTGAGAAGAACTGGAAAGAAAACGTAAGCTAATAGCAGTGAACCTGTACACACACTAGAGCAATTCACAAGACTGATTGGTTTTTTAAAGCATGTTTCCTTGAAAGACAAATAAAACATACACCACACTCTGCTCTCCCAGTTTACAGGTAGAAACACACAGCCCCGAGCTCAAGAAGCATATGGACAACGTTACGTTTGCAACACAACGCTGCACACAAAACCACCAGGAAAGGTTTAGCCCTGAAAGGCACATCTGTTGAGTCACAGATCTGCAGAATTCCCCAGCAGTACAGGCTATAGAAACAATCTCACTGGCTATGTCAACAGCAGTCAGATGGATACCCCTCCTTTGAACCCGAGGATTTAAACACTGTAATCTAAACTCACTCTTGATTTAAACACTGTAATCTAAACTCACTTGTTAGAAGAAAGTGTTAAATGAACTCTTGACCTTGAGTCACTAGAACCACAGGCAAACAATATTTTGTCCACATAAAATTCATTCTGTGGGCACTCCAGAACCAACCCGTCCTCCAGCATTAGACACACAACTGCTGGCTACCAAAGAGTGGATTCCCACCAAACCTCTCTGCAGGGAGCCTGGCAAATCCCTCTACAGACTCCAAATCTTGTGACAGGTGCTGGAAATGAGGCTTTGGCAGATCCAGCAAGGTTAGAATGATAGACCACAGAAGAAAGGGGTTCAGCATTGGAGTCACGTGTGTCCTCAGCCCTCCCTACTGAGATCTCTCCATGGGCTAAAATGTCATTCTCTCACAGTTAGAGATTTATGTAAGGAGGACAAATGAGGGGGGCAAAGGGAAGGGGAGCACACACGTTCTACTTGCGTTCCGATCTGGTAGCTCTGGCCAGAAGAATCAAGTGCTGGTCAGTGGGCTCTGAAAAGCCAATTCTTCCTCCTTCTCCCATCTTTTTTAGGGAGCTCTGTGCTGCAGCATCTATCAGCCCCAAACAAGCAGGCAGGACTTTTCTAGTCACAGCTCAGTCTCTTGAGAAGAAGAGAGGTTTGTTTCCTTACAAAGGCAGTGGGCAGCAGACAGTATGATGACAAACTTTACCAAAGGAGCCCTTGCCTCTCTATTCACTTTCTGGACAGACGCTCCTGCAGACCGGAGAGTAGAGCCACATCTCAGAGCCTGCCCAACCAGCCTAAGTCCTGTCTGCATTGCTACTGCTTTACATTCAGAATGCCATGGGAGTAATCTTTACAGCCAAAGGGAACTACAGGGAGAAGAAATGGAATAGAGGTGACGCAGCTGAAGTCGCCAATCCAGCGCGCTCCCTTCGCCTTGCTGCTGTGAGCACCACTTCAGATTCAAGGCTAATTCTAGACAGCAAAGGGGGGAAGGAAATAGGCGATAACGTCTTCTTCGAGCTCTTGAAAGACAAAAGCTCAACCTTGCTTCACAAAGGCGACCCTGCTTGTTGCTGGGCTGCTCAGGAAAACCATCAGCAGGTAACGCTGGGAGAGAGGGAAGTTCCGAGGGTGTGCACACACAGAGAGCGGGTCACTCACCTTGGAGCTGGGCAGACAGCGCTTCCTGCTGCTGTTTGTATTTCTGGGCCAGGGCTTCAGCGTTCCGCACCTTTTGCTGCAAGTGGTTGTACATGAAAACTCCCGAGCCCAAACATGCCACAGTCACCAGGCAAAACCCGGTCTGCAGAAGCCCCTTCTGCCTCCTCGAACACATGCCAGTACCCATGACGGGGCCGAAGCCAAACGATGTAGTGCTGCCTCTCCGGCGCTGCTAAAGCATCGGATTCTTTTTGCCCTTCGCAAGATCGCAGATCCCCCGGCGAGATACGATCGAAGTCTCGCCTTCGCTCCTTTCCAGCCCTCAGAGAAGCGGAAGACGCTTCGGCAACGTTTTTTGATTCCTCATCGCCCATCGGAGAGAAGCGCAGCACTAGCGCCGGGGTCCGGGAGCAGCGGCCGCGGTGCCGGCAGGAGCATCCCCTCAGCTGCCGATCGCGCCGGGGCACCGGCCCGGGAA
>VWZK01015008.1:953-30482 GCA_013396935.1 Baryphthengus martii | reverse complement strand
GGAGAGGAGAGGAGAGGGAGAGGAGAGGACAGCAGACGAATAAATCAGAGCACTCCTGAAAACTGACTGATGTGTATAAGGCCCTCCAACCTTGAATTCAGAGATCTCATGTTGCAGGCAAACACCTTCAAGATCAGGCCAGAGAAAAATCCATGGTGGCGACAACCTCCATCCCTCCTAAGTAGAGGGGTCATCCTATAAGTTGTGGAAGTCTTAACCAACATGAAGACACTTCTCTTCAGAAGACCCCTTTGGTTCCTGTCTCACCCCTCTCTCAAAGCAAGAGGGAACTCTACATGGGAAAGGCATAGGCAGGAACTCTAAACTGAGCCCCTGACATCAAGGCACCTTAAATTGTGATCTAAATTATGACTGAAGGAAAGAACATTTCGGAATTCAGAGTGCACGGTCAACCTCAATTCAATTCATTTTGCATGTAGTCTATAAATTGAATGAAAAGAGTTTTAAAGAAAATAATACCAAATACACTATTTTTTTACTAAGTACAAGCACCTGCTTTTCCCACTTAGATCTTTCTCCATTTTTTGTGTCCGTCTTATTCCTAAGAAGATACAAACTAATTCTGATCTGTCAAACACATCTACGAAGCCTCAACAAGAACTTGAATCTTCAGTTTAGGTGCAATTAGACCACAGATACAGCACACCACAAATAGAACAGGAGAAAGAAATGAAAAGTTTACTCTCCCATTCTAGACTTCCTCTGAAACAGAACTGATGCAACAGAGAGGTTTAGCTGTTACAATTTAACGTAAACACAAAAGCAGTCCTTCTGATGTATATAAGGCTATCTCATTATTACTGAGTAGAATGTATTACTGAATAGGATGTATCACCATTTTCCATGATTTTAAAACACATGATTTCTTCAAACTAGATACTATATCCTACAAAGCAAAACTTAATTAGCAACCTTAAAAGCCATTTAATTTTTCAATAAGCTTTACAGATATCATTTGAATTGTAACTTAATAAGCTTAAAGTAAGCACAGTGTGGATATAATCAAGGCTCCTCGGAGTCCCTTAGAGCCACAGTACGGAGAAGATATAATCTCAGCAGTCACAGCTAAGCAATATAAACTCCCTCCTATTGAGTGGCAAACTCTACATAGTGATTCACAGTGGTTTATAATTAGAGAGATCAGCATTTCACAGTCATGGATACCACAGAGCATGTTTCTCTTCTTAAAAGAGAGGACTTTCTACACATGAAAGGGACCAGGAAAAACAGGTGAAGCCTACAGTTGTTCAATACTCAGTGGAAAACCCCATGCCACTAGTAGAGTTAATGACTCCAGCAACAGCGTTTCCAAGCAGACCCATCTATGGGCTTTCAGTCCATGGAGCTCTCTGTAAGGTCTCAGAAAATTGTGGCAGAAGACAACTTTCATTTTTTCAGTCATAGGTGATGAAGTCAATTACATGAAACTGCTCAGAATTACATCTCAATCTATGGTTCCTTGGTTTTTACGGTATGAATTTCTTCTGATCTGAATTTGCAGGCTCCTGTACTTTCTAGAAAGGTACCCTCAAAATTTAAACAAACTCTCAAATGAGTTAAGAACGAGCTATTCCTGTTTATAACTGGTCATGAACCACCTCACAGTCCCAATTTGGATTTTAAAACAACTTTTTCATTCAGTTGCTAAGCAAGGGAGGTGAAGCAGATGGCAGATTATAGGAGGGAAATACAAAAATAGCAAGATGCAGACGTGTTCACACTGGGATCGTGGAGGAAGTTTATGTCTCCAAATCCAAGAATAAAGTCAGAAGACTCTATCACTGCCAAAACTCCCCTGGTTAGATGGGTTGGACCCCAAGTTTGCTTGACACCCCATGTTTTGATGTGTGCTCAGAATAATACAGTCCAAGAGCTCAGTATTTTCCTAAAGTCCATTTCAGGCCAGACATGAGGACCTTCATGCTGCCATTTCTATTTTAGTTTAAACCCCAGTAGATAGAGTTGCAATTCCACAAAGCTGCAGATGTACAACTTCCTCAGGTATGTCAGAGCTTGAAAGCGAGATTAGTCTTGCCCCAGCTTCAAAACAAAACAAAACAAAGTGAAAAAAACAAAAAGAAACAAAGAAACCAAACCAACCAGGCAGTTTTTCACATAGATATGAAAATAGTAAAGCAGTTGGTTTGATGCAAAGCTAGAGAAGGTCCATCAGAAAGCCCCATAAAGCCCAAGGAAAGTCACTTGCTAATTTTGGTAAGATTTGGATCAGATTTTTATTGCATTACTTATAGTTCTGGAATCCACAGGTGTAAAGAAGCCCTACACACAAATCCTTAAAAAAGGAAATAGAAAGGCAACACCCTGTGATTTCTTATTCCAATTACAAATTTTGAAGCTAAGTCAAATAGTCAAAATAAATATGTGTTTTCACAGCTGCTCATAATGGCTTAAATATATAAAGCTTGAGTTATAAGTTATTTTTCTACTTTAGAACTGCATCATAACTTCCGCCCCCATATACATTTGCTCAGCCTGTTGAAATAATTTGCCAAGAATGGGAGTGCATTGCCATCTGCTAACAGTCAAATGAGACTGCAGCAAGATTTACCCACTTTCTAAAAACAAGCTTGTCCTCATATTGCCACCAATTACTCCTCATCCTCTGTTGTGACATGACCTGTTTTCAGTTTCTGAATGAATCCTGGGGTCATGAATAACAGGAAGAGTAATAACTTAGGCAAGAAATCAGAGAGGAAGAACACTAAGTGGGCAACAAAGTCTACCTCCTTAGAACTATATGTTTGTATTTATATTTTTAAATTTACCATTTCAGTACATTTTACAGCCTACCAATTGTCAGTATGGCAGGTGTCAGTGTTCCTTCTGCTTCCTTTTAGAAGTGATTCTGTAAAAAAGTTTTTATTCCTACAAAGCATTTCTTCACATCATGAGAGCATTTAGGATGACCCATGTTTTATCTATGTCAATTGTTGCTTATTTCGAGAAGTTTTAACTGTTCTGTATTATGTAACTGACTCTCAGAGAGAGGCAAGCTGTAGCCGTTCCCTCCTTGCCAAAGTTAGTAAGACATTGTGGCTCTGCAGTTACTTCTGCAGCGTTTCTAAACAGGGTTCCAGTTTGAAGCTACAGTTGTAATGGGACCTTTCTTTTTTTAAAGTAGGTATCTATTCACCCGTCATGAACAACATTCCAACTGTTCTGAGCACTTCTGATTTAACAGTTCTTCTCATTAGTGAGAAAATGTACAGGGACTTCTGCTTCCTATAGAGAAGACTCCAACAAGGTACACAGCTCAAGGTCACAATCAAATTCCTTCATGGAAGGAGATATTCCTGTACATGCCAGCTAAATAAAGGAAACTGGAAAAGTCTCCACTGTGTTTTGGTGAAGAAGAGTCAGAGAAGAAAATGGGAACAAAGCCAGACTCCTAGGTATGCAGCTGAGATAATGTATCTCCAAAACACCAACACAAAGCAGCAAAGATGCATCTCCTTGGGACTGAGATTAAATATATCAATTTTTGCATCTTTCATAGACACGTAATTCTGAAGAATTTAATCAAAGGCAATATATCTTATGAGCAAATACCATATCAATACAATTATACATAACAATTACTGTTCGTACAAACTGATATTATGGTATTACATTTTACTAAAACCGTATGATAGGTGTCCTCTACTTGTCTCTTACTTACACCTGATTTCTTTCTACAGTACAGAGGCAGAAAATTTTCCCAAATTAGTTTAAAAGAAATGGAAGAGAGAGAGGATTTCTTTTCATTTCTTTCACTGTAGCTCCAATATCAGCGCTTGCTGTCACTCCTCTGAGACAAACTGGTCTGCTCAAAAGCAATTTATTTTTGCCCTCTGTGAAAAAAAAGAGACAATTTGCTTGTTTTCCCTCACTAACTGTAATTTTTTTCAAGTGATAGAATCTGAGAAGTTTCATAAATTTTATTTCTGAATTCTGTTTATATCCATAGAGCATATATTATATTCTAACATTTCCCTCATTTAAACGATTTCATCTATGATCTGGAACAGATGGAATAGTGCCAGAGGTCTGAAAGGTGAGCTAGGAAACAAAAAGGATCCTCAAATCTTTCCTTTTAGTTTAAATTTAATGTACTCTGTTCAACTGCTGGGCTTGCAGTAAAAGCTTATAAACAAATAGCAGGTGCCTCAGCCTTTCAAACTAGATTAGCCCGTTCAGTATCATGTTCATAGATGGCCCAGACAGAGGGAAAGCCTGAAATGCTGGTATTGCCTGAAGAATAGGAAGACATTTTGCTATGTACATTACGTGATGTGTCAGGATATGGTCATGTGCTTTTTCGGCAACATTACTGCTTCCAGCATTCCTCTAGCTGAAAGCAAGAATTATACGTCTGGAATATCAAATGCTCCTGATAATCTTGTACTCCGTATTTTGGAAGTCATCTGAATGACCTTAGTGAAAAACAAGACATTCAAAGGCTGAAGAGCATGGGTTTTGTCAAATTTTGTGTCTAGAATGACAGAACTGATTGGACTGTGGTTGGTATAAGCAAGTATTTGGATTAGAGTTGCCAAAGGGTGCATGGACACCTGGCTTCGGGGGGCTGGGGGGTATGAGAGGCAAGTAAGCATTTGGGTACAAAGTCTTCAAGATGCAAGTCTTGTACTGTAGCCTTGGACATATGTCACACATTTGTTATGCTCTGAATGGGGAGCAAAAAGAACATGAGGCTGAAATCTTATGTATTATTATTTCTTTATCAGAGACTGAAATAGGACCATATCCTGGGGTTGCTAGACCAACCGAAGTGGGATTCTTGGATCTAAAGGTCACAGAACTGCTTTGGTAAATTCAAGGTTTGTAATTCTTATTTTCTTTTAAAAAGATCACTGACTAACTCTGCTGATTTTAGTTTTGTTCTTAGCTTGACCTGTTGCAAATGAGAAAAGAATAAAATCCAGACATTTACACAAACAACAGTTCTTGCCATAATAGTTGCAATGTTTTGTCATAATTCAGGTCAGTATAGAGTAGAGAGAAGCCATATAACTGGGACTGAAACATGGTAAGGAATAAAAACATAATACATTTTCAAACACAGTAAGAGCAAGAAATATTTCAGAGACACTGCAGAGACAATAGATGATGAAGCTACAACAGAAAGGCTCAGAAAAAATAAGCCAGAGTAGAAAAAATAAGTGTGCAGGGGGGGAGGGAAGAAAAAAAAAGGCATACTGGTATTCATCAGAACATTTTTTCACAGTAGGCACATGGAAGATCTGTTTCAACTCCAAGTGTCAAGAGAAGTAGTTATGGAGTGGGAAAAAAGAAAGAGCTGTAATAGCTGGATGGGACAAAATGGTAGGAACTCATGATTTCTAAAGGTACCCTCAAGGATAAAAAAGTCAAACCACTAAATTCCTTAAAACTGCCTCATGACTAAAAAAGTGTCAACAGTTCTTACAAAGGCTTTCAAAACAGTTTGAGGAACTATAAGCAAATAACCTCAACATCTACACTGGGGCAATTGTTAGGAATAGAATTAGCAGGTACAAAGTGGGGGAGATCAACACAGCCTTCACAGCAGTCAAGCATCACAAATCTGCTGGAATTCTCTGATTATACTTTTAATAAATGTGTAGACAAAGAAGATATATTTGATACAATATACTTTCATTTCCAGGGCTTACCGTGAGGCACTCTTCAAGCAAATTAAAACGGACAAGAGGAAAGACCCTCACATAGCTACACATTTTCAAAGACAAAAAAGTATCATAGGTCACTGTACAGGCAACATCTTCAATACTGCAGGAAATTTTACTCCTCCATACCAAAATGGTAGGAAAAAGCATCAGTTGTTCATTTCTTCCATTCTTACCTTAGCATCTGCTGTTGACCTCTCAATTTTAGCATGGCTTCATGGGCCTACTATGATCTAATGAACATTATTTTTATTCTTCCATATCTTACAGTTTCTACACCTAAGAAAATTTGTTTTAAGAAAATTTTTCTTTCTAGCATTGCAATATAATACTTCAAATCCAGAAAGCAGTTTAACAGGAACACTTCCAATCCTACTGACTAGTGAGACAGTGATTTCAGTCTTATCACAAATCCTTTTAACCTAGCAGAGCTTTTTGTGTATAGACAAGCTTGAACAAACAAAATAGCAGAATTTAGAAAGGAAGATGCATGACACTATTTGTTTTTATACCGGTTCACATTTGCTCCTGACAGCACAGTTTCTTACTGGATTTTTTTTTTCTACTGTCTAATTCCTAAGAGACATTTTCCTATGGTTAATATAGCTCATCCCATTTCCCAGAGATTGTGTCACTGTAATTTCCAATCCCTGTGCGTGGTAAAGACATCTGTGAGAATTATAAACATCCACCCTGAAATTGCAATCTTCAGTTAGGCAAAATTCCCTTTTGAATAAATGAGAATGGTCCTTCTTGGAAAAAAAGTCACAGGTCTGTAGATGCAAGCAGAGGAAAAACTCAAATTACTTTGGAAAAAAAAGAAGTAAGAGCAAGTAAGAGATATACTGTAGAACCAGTTCATGCTATGTAAATATTCAAGGATTTCTGTGAGAAATGCCATTGCCTGAAAGTTGCACTGGAGAGACGACTGGTTTACATCCTGACAGCCACGCTAGGGAAAATTTAAGGATATTCAATGACAGAAGGAACATGCAGGTGCTTGTGGTAAGTATATACAAAAATGTAAATGGCCAGCTGGTTCTCTTGATTCCATGATCTTCCCTTTCAACTTTTAGACACATCTGTCAGTACACCTACAAATGCTGCCTCATGGAGGGAAGGCTGTCACCCTTCATCTGAGACCCCCAGGATCCTCTGATAGACTTCACGTAGTACAGATAGACGATAAAACTGCTTACCAAAATCTGGACACAGAAGTCTCGTGGCAACTCAGCCAATTGTGACAGAAAAATAAAGGCCAGCACCCTATAAACTCAAAACTTCAACACAAAAGAGCATCTCCAAATCTTATCCAGGGAGTCTGGGCCTGCTCCTGCCACCACTGTCCAAGCACTACCTGTCCCGAAGCCCTTTCAGGACTGCATCTATGGGTCAGCTGGTTTTGGGAGTACAAAGTCCTCGGTTTGGAGGGACTTGGTATTTCTTTTATGAAGTATACATCTGACTAGGTGCTTCAAAAAACCTTATTAGTTATCTTCCCCTCAGGAACACTATGGCAGGAGTAATGTGAGTTCTCATCCCTTTAAGACACTGATATGAAGAACACCAAGGACGGGCTTTTTCTCTCCCTTCAACACAGAAACCCTAAGAGTGAATGTAAATGGAGCCAGGACAGGGCACTTACGGTTTAGGATTGTTACTGGCAACAAAAGGAGGTAGATTGACTCTGACAGTCCTGACTCCTGTGCTGACCATCCCCAAGGACTATTTGTGGTAGTCTAGAGCACACTGTATCAGACCTCGGCTGAGTACTTGCACACCACAACACACAGTGCCAGGCCAAAGACCAGGACCTCACAGTGGGCTGGGAGGGTGACATGGGGCCATGCACTATCCTCCCTTTCAGCAGAACCTGGAAATGTAGCTTAGGTAGCAGAAGAAGAGGCAGGGCTGCAGCAATGGGTAAACATGAGAACACTTTGTGCCCAGAGGGATACAGCTCCTCTGGCTCCTCTTCCTGGCATTCCATCTGCGTGTTGGTACATGTACAGACGGTGAGGCTGATACTGGTGCCTCTCTGCAACACAGTAGCTGGCTTGGACAACTTCTGCTGTCTGATGAGAAAGGGGCAAAAGACCTAAGCGCACACTGGTGTTGCAACTGTATACAGTAAAAGCTGAAAGACCACTCTACTTCACCTAAATATACACAGTATTGGTATAAATGGTCTGGGGACCACTCTAACCTGCAATTTGGCTAGTCACTAGGCACATCTGGGCAACCCCACCTCGGATAGCCCACTCTGGTAACAGAGCAAGGGGCTGTGCCATACACACACGCTGGGTGAAGAGTGTATACACTGGCTGAAGGGCAAGCCTGAGTGTTCTGGATCTGACATTCAAAGTAAACAGCTCACGATGTTGTCAGGCACACTCCCAGAGCAAGGCACTGTGCATGCTTGGGGAATGGGACCATGGAAGCACATAACTGACATGGTTATTAGAAAACAAGCCTTCCGTTCAGCATTTCTGTACCTGACAGTTTTATTTCCAAAGAATACAGACTTCCAGCAGTCTTACTTCTCTCTCTCTTATAGATGACCAAAACATGAAGCTGAAGTAATAGATTTTAAGCAGAGAAATTCAGAGCAGATTCTGTATATGAAATCCCTTGTGCAGTTCTTTGTTCTTTATTTTGGATCTTCTTCCTTATTGCATTTCAGTCTTTAGAGGGCTGACAGGTAATACATACATTTGATATGTGTCCATGGCAACATTTGTTTTGTTAAAACATACTGTATATGCAGCACAGGCAACAATTTGACAGCATCTAAACTAATTCCAAAAATAATAATTACACCTTTCCACACTGTCAACAAAAACATCACTATCAATATCCCCAGTCTCAGATAATTACTCAATCCACTCCTGAACTTAATTTCATTATGAAATTAACCTCTTACAGGAACCATCTGTGTGACTGTAAAGCCTTGCATCACTAAAGAGTCACCGAATTAAGTCTGTAGTGAAGTAAGAAATGAAATGACTGAGACCAGAGAATTCTCTACCAAAGATCTCAGATCCACATTTCAAAAGCAGCATCAAATGTCTTTAACGAAAAACAGTGTGGCTGAGTTCAGCCTTCTCACACATTATATAGTTGGAATAAATGACCTCTTTAGTGCTTTACAGATTAATATTTACTTTATTGGGCTATTTCTATGATACCAGTGGGACTTACAATGCCTCTAACGATGGCCTCATTCTCATCTAAATGAAGGATAATTGCATATGATGATAGCAGAATGTGTTTCCTTCATTTACTGCCTTATATTTTAGATCCTTCTCAAACACTGAATGGCCCAATGCTCTCCTCCAGGATAACTCAGCCAGAGACAGATTCTGTTATACACAGTATATACAGGACCAATACATGGCTAGTGTTTCTTAACCCTGTTTAAATACATGCTGTCTCCCACATTCCTGTAGAAGCATATTTTACATTTTTCCTGGTAAGCATTGCAGTAGTGTTTCCAGCAGCAGAGTGGCTTCCTTGCCAGATGAACACAGAGTCAATAGTCTCCTTCTTGTTGGGAAGATACAGTACAAATTAGCAGATCATTGGCAGAACGGTTCAATGAAAGCTAGTTAATTCATTCCCTGCTCTAAGTGGACTTTGTTGCCAGCAACTTGTAAAACTGGACAGAACTCTAGAAACACTCTGTAAGACATAATCCTTCATCCTTGCAGGAAACTGGATGCCCTCACAAGATATCTTATCTATGCTAGTCTTCAGCACCTGTGGCCTCTCAGATATCAGGCTAGGTATAAAAGTGTCTAGCATCATCTTGAAAAGAATATTAATCTTTACTTGGATATTAATGAGGTTGTAAAGGTCTGGTGTATAATTCCAGCCCATGCCTCCAAGATAAATGTGTGTGAGGCAGTTTGGTCATCAAGAAGAGATGATTAAAGATACTGACTAATTCTGTCTGCCTTTCACCCATTGTACCAGCCCCATTCCCTAAGCTTTATTAATGAGTGCACCATTGGAAAATTCATTATCAATGTTCTTACTATGCAAAGGTCAGAGACTGCATTAGCATTTGCAATACAGCAGTTTTTTTTTTTGAGGTTGTGCAAGTCAGTCACTTGCCAGACAAGCTACCATATAAAGAGCCCATCATCTTTCTCACAGTTACTCCCAACTAGGCTTAAGAGCAGAATCTATTGGAAGTCAGGAATTCATGAGCAGCAAGAAGCCAGTATTATCCAAATTGTTCATATCTGCCTATGGAGATCTGAAAAGTAGCAGAGTTGAAAGTACCTAGCTGCCAACATGTCTCAACAAGTATTATATTTGTTTTCAGGATGTGATTTTGTGCCTGCCACTAAGTTCTCAAATAAATGTCAGTGTGGTTCCCAAAACCGCAGAAACTGCTCAGAAGACATATGAGGAAGAAAAATACAGTACCAATTTTTTATAGTTATCAATCTTTAAAGAACTCTGAGGTCAAAGGATGACGGTGTTCAGATCTTGATAATGAATATGACATTTTCACAGTTACATTATCTTCTCTAAAAATCAGAACAGAGTACTCCAGTGAAAATACATCAGTGCACTCAGAGGGGTTCTGGTCTTCCATTCCCTCACATCAGTTTCACACAAGTTTGACTTCACTTACATTAACAAAATTGTAAAGTAAAAAATAAATTTAAAAAAATAAAAAGAGAAATACAGCAGAGGGATGGAGCGAATAATGACTTCTGAATTTCTGTGGGGAATATTTCCCTTAGTAAGGTATCTTGGATATTTTAACAGTTGCAAAGATGACTATATTTTAGAAAAAAATCAACTGAGCTGTTCTCTAATACTTCAGACAGTACAATGTTCGGGCTTTGATGAGAGGTAAACCAAAACTGACACTTTCCCTGGTGTCTAGTACCTCTGTAAATGACCCTGAAATTTTGAACTAGACTTGCAGAAGGATGTTTACAAACTGGTAAGCAGAAAACGAAAAGAGCAAAGTGAAAAGCAAGAATCAGCCTCCAACATACTGATGCACGCCCTTCAGCACCATCAATCAATTTGCAGACTTTTACCCTTTTTGCTCAGAATACTTGGTTGAAAATATAAAACAGATACGAGCACATGGACAGTCAGAGGAGCTATACTGCTAAGACCATCTGTCATACCACCTTCTGGTACACATGCATAACTTCTCAGTGAAGCTAACATAATCTCTGGCTCCTTATCTCTACTTGTCTTCGGCTCATCGCATTATTAGATTCAGAACCTGTAGTACAAGAAGAAGGGATAATAAGGGAGCACTTAAATCTTATATCTCTGCTTAATTTCTTCCATATTTTCATAATAACATTCATACTCTCACAATGGTATTTTTCCTTTTCAACCTTTTTACCTTTTAAAATGTATAATGAAATTAAAACATATATAAATACATACGTAGGTACGTATGCAGCTTTGACAAACTAATGAGTCTATAAACCAGAGTGAAAAAACAAAATTATGTAATTTGGCAGATGAGAAACTTTCGAAAGCAGAGAAAATCACAAGGATGTGACAGAGTAATTGACTGAATATGAACTGAGAGTGATTTTATTTTAGCTGAGAGCTATTTAATTTTAGGTGAGAGCAAAAACGCAACCTTACAGTGCATTAACGGACACTATTCAGTAGAAGTGGTGATGTGGTAATGATTCAGTACATCGCATTTTGTCCAATCCTCATGTCACACAAAGGTTTAGAAATCTCTTCATCCAGACACGTCAAGTAGCACATCCAGATACAGCTTTGTTACCAAAAAATTGAAAGCATGGTCTATGCAGTTTCTCTAATGGAAAGCTAACACGGAGCTTGATCAGCCTCTAGATATCTACACAAGAGAGAAATTTCTGAAAGTAGATGGATCTTTGAGCTAGCGAAGTAAAGACAGTAGATATGGAAACGGAAGAATGTGGCCTAAAAATAGGTAGAAACAGTTAACACGGAATTTAACAACTTTCATATAAAAGTGTTGAGTTTTCTTTAATTTACAGTGTTTAAAGCAAAACTAGAAGCCGTTCTAAAGGCTATTAACAATCATGGCAACTAGAAGCTAGCACAGAAGACACTGAAGAATACTGGGAGCGAATTTTTCATAAATAACTAGTTTCTTTAATTCAGCACATGTTTACATCATAGCTTCCACAACTAGCAACAAAAGTTAAAAGACATAAAAATTACTGCAAGAAATTCCAAAAACATAGTATTGTGGTTAAATATGTCGACCTATAACATATTTGGGCCAGTTTGAGTTCAAATTCAATATACAGTGATGAATACAGAAAAAAAAATACAAAGAACTGATAAGTACAGTATTACTAGACACGCTTTAATAAATCATTTCCTAACATACCAGTCATTTAGATCTTAAGGGTACTATTTTGTAGCCTTTGGATCACTGGCCGGTATGTATCCTCTTCAGAAGACCCTTCTTCATCACTTGTTAGTAAAGAGAAGAGACAGAAACATACAGTGCCTTCCAAGCACAGGTTTTTAAACTTTTTAAATTATTAAGAGAACAGCTCTGCATGAATATCTTTTTTCCTCATGCATTTTGCATTTCCTACTCCATTTGTCTCTCCCATTATTTTTAGGATACCCATTTGTCTCTCTCACCATTTTTAGGATACCCATTCCAGCACCCTGGGAGCAGCCATTTTTCATACTAAATGGCAAAACTGCAGATCCAGTTTAGTGTCTGACCACCGCACAGCTCACAGTGAGCTCTTGCTAACTTGATTACCTATTGCTGGTTAGCATTGTGCAGTTATGTATGAATCCAGTAAAACTTACTCATTAGACCATCTTCATCGTGCATGCTGACATTCAACCAGTTCATTATCAAATTCATCATTTTGATAAAAGACTTTTTTCTAAATTCTCAAGTGTTTGAGGAATGCTTTCAAAATTTTACATATTAAGATTGCAATAGTAGTGAGACCACAGCCAGTAGCCCACTGAAAAGGTCACTATAAGATATCTATGCACACAAATCAAATGTTCTTCACAAATCTGCTGGGGACATCTATAGTTAAACTGCTGGAGGTAAATCCCCCGCTGGCTTACAGAGAGGCAATTATACATTAGTTGGACAAGAACCGGCTCCCAGTGGATTGTCTTCGCTGCAGGCTTGATCTGAAAATACTTTGTATATCTTTGTGCATTGTACGCTTCTCTAAAAGGCAGTTGTTAGTTCCTGAGTGGCTGGTAGCCTCTGGCAGATCCAAAGTTTCGAGGACTTTTTCACCTTCATACAGTAAAAAATATGCTACTCCATACAGTATAAAGTATGCTACTCCATTTAGAATTCATTTCTTTATGCTTCTACAGTTATTAATGTTGCCTGACTGACATTACAAGGATTTATACCAAATCTCCTGTTTATTTACCTTTCCTCCTGAACCTTCTCTCTCTCAGCCCTGTGTTCATTTTTTACCATAAATAAAACAGTTTCATGCAAGTTACGTAAGATGACAAAAGATATCATAGACAATAAAATATAGGAAATCTCTTAATGAACAGGAAAGATTAATGGAAATTTATTTTGAGAATAACAGTGGTCTTCTCCTTATCCAGTCCATACTTGCATGCTTGACATTGTAGAGGTAATTGTAGAGGCTTGTAATTTTTTTCTTCACACTTTTTAAAATGAAAAATCCATGTTAAAGCTTAGATTAGATTAGGTTTGATTTTGCTAGCTGCTACATTATATATATATATTTATGAGACAATGCATTTATAAAAATCTATCTCCTTGTGTGTTGGTTCCCCCTCCTGCAAGGAGCTGAGCGCTGTAAGCCATCTGCCACAGTGTACAGCAATGTAAAAGTGTTTAAATCGGCTCCCAGAGGAAACGCTGTCAAAGGGGCAATCGTTCAAAAGCTTCTGACTTTTGTTCCTCCACAGAGATCTAGTGAAATACCTTCGTTTCACAGTGTCTTTCAAACCGGTAAACAAACAAAAAAAACCATGGGTTAATTCGCAGTGCTGGTCCCTCCTAATGTATTCTACCTCCCAGTTA
This sequence comes from Baryphthengus martii, assembly GCA_013396935.1. Taxonomy (NCBI): domain Eukaryota; kingdom Metazoa; phylum Chordata; class Aves; order Coraciiformes; family Momotidae; genus Baryphthengus; species Baryphthengus martii. The sequence continues at coordinate 16,730 of VWZK01015008.1, read as the reverse complement.
AGCCTAAAAAGTCTTCTCTTCACAAGAGTCTTCTCCAGGGCCTTGTGGACAGTAGCATTCTTAGGGTATGCAGTTCACCATCCTAAACTACAAGAGCATATCAGGTATCTCCTGTGTGAGCCCCATGAGCTTTGACAGTGGGTGCCAGCATGTTGTTGGACCTGCACATGCTCTCTCCTTCTCTCCAGCACAGCAGCCCATCCTTCATGCTCAGCCCAGGCAGCAGAGCTCCCACGAGGAAGGCTGTCACACTGGAGATCCTGAGAGATGCTTTCTGACTTTCTCCATGCAGGCACAACAGGATAGTTACACCAGCCCTCCCATGTTCTCCTTCCCTTCTGCCAGAAATGTCCATCTGCTTGAACTCCATCACACACGGGAAAGCTGTGCTCCCTGCACACTCTTCCTCTTTCTAATTTACAGCTCAGCAGACTCACGAAGGGGCAGGGGTAGCAGGAAGGGGTGTGGAGGTAATGCTCTTAATGCTCTGCGTCTCATCAGGACATTGGGTTACCACCCCTGCATCTAGTTTTTGCTACATCTCTTATGTACCTCACCCCTTTGGCATTGCAAGGTAAGGAAAGATTTTCAAGGGAAATATTTCCAATCCCAGTTCCTCTGGTTTTGTAGTTTATGCTAACTAAACCTTTTTCTCCGAAGTTGCCTCTACAAACATTTTAATTTCGTCAGTGGGCTGTATTAATGTTGAAGTATAGTGTTTGAAACACATGCTTCATCTTATTCTAGAGTTGCCTTCTCACACAGACAGGCCCTTCTGCCTTTCTTTCTGTTGGCCTGAAAGTGAAAAAAAAACATCAGATCTGGATGAAGCAAGGAGGGAGGTGAAGTAGGTTGGGTATCACACCTGCAGCCCAACTCATGAGCTAAAGGCCAAAAGAGTAGACTTAACTTCCACAGCCAGCCATGCACCTTCCTCATAATGATTTGAACTTAATCAGAATCCAGCATTTGTAGCATCATTTCTCTGTCTTGCTCTATTTCACACCTTTGTTTCTTATTTTTCTTATTTTTTTTAAATTCATGTAATTTCAAAACTACACAAAAAGAGCAAGAGTATTTTCTAATTGATTAAGTTTAAAAAAACCATAATCAAACAAAAAAGGTACCTAGGAAACATTTGCCCCAAAACGTGCTTGAAGAAACAAGATTTTTATAATTTAAGTAGTCTAACGTAATAATGTTCTGAAGTAGTGAAAAGTAAGAAATTAAGTTCATAATGGTCATTCATTTTAAAAAACAGTATGTATTGCATCCAAAATAACTCAAGTGAATCTTCATCAAGGTCTTTCACGCAAAACCAGTATTTACTTCAACTAGATCAGGACCAGTTACAAAGCTGTGTTATTTTTGGTCATGATAGTAGTAACCATAGCAGTATAAAAATAATTTTGGTAACTGAGAAGGTATTGCAAGCATTTTTAAAAGCGCCATTTATTTTTTATGGTACTGAAAATTCATTAGTCATTCATTCTTTATTGTTTCAGGAAAGCTTTAAGAGTGGCTTCCTAAGATTGTAACTCAATATATGAATTAAATGGTGTTGTCTAAGTATAAACATATTCTAATATTAGTCTTTGCACCATATTCTTTTAAATTCACATGGCTTTACAGAAAGGCTTTCAAATGTATGAAACAGCATGATATATTTACATTAGCATAGACACACATATATAAACACCTCTAGAAATCCACCTATCACCCTTTTTTGATGTGTTAACCTATCTGATGGTTTCAGAGACTCTTGGAAGCATGAGGCAAGCTCACCCAACATTACCTACCCAAAGTACACAGTCATAAGTCCTTCTTTGCTGGACTATCTGCTTTAAAGCACGTAGTAGTCATCTGGAATCTAAACTACCTCATCAAGAAGCAGTCACATTAGTGGTTTAGACAGGGTAGGCACTGGAGTGGAAATAGCTCCATTAGGAGTTGAGAGTTGCACCATGGAGGGAAAAGTTACAAAAACAAGACAGAAGCCATTCAAACACAGAAAACGGAAAGAAGGAGCAGAGAGATAAAAACAAACAAAATACAGCCACCGCCTAGAGCAGACCAAATTTTCTTAGTGATTGGCAACTGTAAACCAAAAGCACTGAATGTATTATAAAGACCTAAATGATTAGTTGCCACAGGAAGTCTCATTCTCCCTCTGATCTCCATGCAACCTTCCTGGCCATATCAATGGTTAAGAGTTTTGTGCTTTGGGGAATTCACTGGCCTAATTTTATAGTGCCGGTCGCATAAACTATGTTATATCTAATCAAATGGTGGCATTCATTATCACAGCATGCCAGAGAAATTACATGCTTAAATAGGTATAAAATAATTAAAGAGATTTATGCAGAGAAGATCTTTCAATGACTATTAAATATGATTAATATTGAACCTCCCGACTCCAGAAGCAAGGACAAACCAGGAGAAAGAGCAATCTGTACCTCTGGTGTTTCTCTATGCAGCCACTATTTATTACTAATTGATAGAATCGCAGATTCACTAACGTTGAAAGGGACCTCTGGAGACCATTTACTCCAACGTCCCTGCTCAAAGCAGGATCACCTAGAACAGGCTGTCCACAGCTGGGTTTTGAGTATCTTCAAGGAGGAAGACTCTACAGCCCATCTGGGCAACCTTTTTGAGTGTTTGACCATCTTCATAGCAAGAAAGCTTTTTCTTATGTTCAAGAAGAATTTCCTGTTTTTCCATTTGTGCGCACTGCCTCTTCTGTGGTCACCAGATACCACTGAGAAGCCTCTGGCTCCATCTTATTTACTCCCATCAGGTATTTATAAATATTGTAACAACCCCTGAGTCTTCTCCAGGATAAACAGTCCCAGCTCTCAGAGCCTCTCCTCACATGGAAGATGCTCCAAGCCCTTGATTATCTCCATGGCCCTTTGTGGACTTGTTGCAATATGTCTATCACGTTATCGTACTCACCTTCTTTGTCTTCACAACTTGTGTTCCCAAGCCACTGCAGCTATCTTACCACATTGCCGTGATCACAGTGAGACTGAAACCCTGCAGCTACACGCAGAGTTGTAATTCCTTCTGTTTTGTCCCCATGCGGCATGCACTAACACATGGGCACTCCAGAGAGGTATTTGGTCATGTTGATCTAGTGGCTTAGTTCAATCTTTGGTCTGATCCTGCAAGGCTACTGTCATGATTTAAGCTCAGCCAGCAATTAAACACCACACAGCTGCTCACTCACTCCCTGCTGGTGGGATAAGGGAGAGTCAGAAGGGTAAAAGTGAGAAAAGTCACAGGTTGAAATAAAAATAGTTTAATAATTTAATATTTTTTATTTTTAAACTGTCAGGAAAAGAGGAACTGACCAACACGCAACCAGTCGCTGACAGTTGCCATGTTCACAACATCATAGTATTATGGACTCTCATTTACTTTGCAACTTCTAAGCTGCATCATTTCAAAATCCTTTCATAGAACATATACAGGCTCAGTTTACATCTTAGTCGAGGACATCCACAATGCAAGGTCTGATGGAAGAAAGTGGAACTAATGGTTTTGGGATACAATCTTCCCTCCTAATATCTGAAAAAGGCTGCTGCTCAGAGAACAGGTGGGTTAGCAGTCACAAAGGAGATACAGCCAAGGCAGAAGAGGATGGTGTTGCTTCTACACAGCAAAGCATTTGTCTTTCCCAGAAACCTACAGCACCACTAAGGATTCAATCCTGAAGAATTCCTGCCTTTCTCTGAGGTGAATCTAACTGTATCACCTTGCATGAACATAGTGTATAATATCTGTGACCTTCTTTGCTATTGTTGAAGACAAAGCCTGCAAGAGCCACCTCTGTAAATAAAACCTGTATGGCCTCACATGTTCGTCACAAACTAGCGTAAACAACTTCTCGTTATAAATAACCTGCTCTTTGCGTGACTTCTTAGTGATGAGGCAGTTCCTGTTTCCTTCAAAGACAAAAAACGTTCTGTCATTCTGCTTTCTCTGGCCTAAACTCCCACTAATTCAGACTAAGAACAAGGTGAATCACAGACCCTTTATTCAGTAGTATGCAGTGATTATGTAGTTTCCTAAAGGGGAAAAGCCAAGGAGACTCCATTGATACAGAAGCAGGTTCACACTAAAAGAAGCTGTGTAGACGTGGCACTCCTTACTTCAAGGGTTTCAAGCACAAGAGCTGACAAAACCCAATAATGTAACAATGTCTCTGGAACTTTGTTTGAAAAGGTCTTCAAGTTGCTTTATTAAGTACAGCCGGTTTATGAGATCTGAGAGCAAGGTAAGTGTTTTAAAGCATAGAGAGATATATATATCCACAGGAGCTGTCGAAATCTTCTGTTCCCACACACATATGTGCACAGGAATTGTTTTATGAAAGTGCTAGTGCCACTGTCTTCCACTAGCCTTCTCAAAGCGTAGCACTTCTGGAAACCAGACATGTCTAAGCTATCTTTAACACATCAGATTAACGACATTAAATAAGGTCATCTTGTCTTTTAATGATCTTTTTCACTTCCTCATTTAATGTAGCACAGATCTCCAATGTTCCTTCTGAGCAGGAGCTCAGATGAGTATTAGCATTACAGTCAGAGCAAAGATAAGAGAAATAAATAAAGGGGAATATCAGCTACATTTGGATTCTGAAGTGAATTACAAATATTACAACGGCACTATACTATTCAGGCCTGTAACCTGGAACTGAGTAGCTCTGTTCCTCCTAATGATTAGCTACATGACCGAGGTAAGATGTTTACCAATTCAGATGATCTTGAAGGGAAATCCTTCTGTGAAATTTGGTCCTCCATTCCCTCTAGTTTACTTTTTCCAGTAAGAGCTATTATAGATTGTCAAAGTCTTGTTCATTATTATCTGCCACCTGAAGTTTTCTCTGTTGTGTAACAAAAAAAAGAAACAAACCACCAAACAAAAACCAAAAAATAAAAATCCCAAAACAAACAAACAAAAAAACCCAGAAAACCTGATTTTAAAGTATTACCGTTGATACTTTATCCTAGGGAGAGAACAGACAGCAACATCCATCAGTCTTTAAATCCCCTTGTTTACTGCACCACTAGACTTTATGTAATATTGTTTTTCTTCCTGAAATGCATCTGCCAGTGATATGAAATGATCACAATGTAATATCCTAAATGTTTTCATTGTGTGTAATTATTTATTTTCATGCCATTCTGAAATCCTAGGCAGATTGCCAACTTGACGATCATATTTTCCCCCACAAAATACTTAATAGACGAGACAAAAGCCTTAGAAAGATCAGAAATAGAAATGTTTACATAACCTGCCACTTGACTCATCAGAAAGCAAATGCTATATCTTATTAGAAAAACATAAACAAGCTTTTCTTGTCAATGGCTTTTTATTAATTGTTTGCCACAAACCTTTATCAAAGAATTACAGCAATAATTACCAAAAAACCCAAAGAAACAAAGTAAAAGCCAAGCTGACTGAACTAATTTGTATCATATTTGCAAAACTTGGCAAAAGGCTGACATAATTTCAGTTAATGCTATTAATTAAATTGAATGCCGCTAGAACTGCAGTGATATTAATTCAATTTGCAAATAAATTAACAGCCAAGGCCCTAGTTTTTAAATTGGATGGAGAGAAACCAGTAATAGCATCACAATTCCTTTTATTTTTTAAAAGAAGTAAAATATTTTGTGAATCTTTTAAAAAGATAATGTTCAGAAAACTGTTCAGATCAACAATTCTGAAGCCTGCCATCAGAGCAGATAAAAACACATGACTTTAGGAGCATGGGGATGCTCCTTTTCACACAGCAGCACGAAAATGTATGTTCCCTGTGGTCAGATTATTTTACCATTTGGGTTCAATTAATTCAACTCTGAAGTCAGTTGCAGGACGAGCATAAAATGAAACCTTTGCTTTTTTCGCTAGAGACTGAGATTTCAGGCAGTTTTGCACACTTCTTCAAAGTTTCACTTGTAGTAAACAATTGCACTTCGGTTTTCTCTCGGTCATGCTTGAAAGCATTAATAAATCTCAAACTTCATGGCTAATATGAATGAACAGAATGCAAGAGAGCTTGTACGAGTTGGAGGGTAAAACTCTTCCATACACTTTAATAGATAGCAGAATCATTTGGGTGGAATTCATCTCAGTGAAAGCTTGTAATGTAGATATCCCAATCTCGGATAGTTTCTCTAAGTTTCCTTCAGGACCAGTGGAGAAAAACAGGCACTTGCAAGCGGGATTCATCTGTTTTGCTTTAAACATCTCCTTGAGAACGCAAGGACGGGTATTCTAAAGGTGTTTGTTCCTCTTCGCTAATAACAGGAGGGTAGTTAGATGAATCGTGTCCAGGTTGCAAAGATCTAGGAATCCATATGCTTATAAACTGACCCTTGAGGTGATGTAACAAATGTCTGTTATGGTTGCAGACACAACAGGTCTTCATGAAAAGTAGTAGAGAGCAAGTATTCTCCACTTCTCTGGGCCCATGACATTCATGTCAGTTTATTCACAAGTACGGGTTAGCCAAGTTGGATTATTCGCAAGTAGAGCTAAACAAGGGCTGAAATTGGAGTGAATGTTTGCAGAGAACGAGCCTCATCTGGAAAACTTATTGTGTATGGTCATTTCTGTTTAGAATTCTTCTGGCCCTGGCTTCATTTGAGGGTATCAGCTGGGTGACAAGGACGCAGAAGAATAAGTTAGCCAGACATTTTCAAACTTTTTCTTGTGATGCCTTTGAGTATCTTCCAGGAAGAATCCAGTGAAGCCATGCTGCTGTTTTACCACCTTAATTTCTTCCCAACCTTACTGAAATAACTGCTATAATAGTGAGCAACAAAGCTTAGTAGTATTCTGCGTAAGCTTTTGAACTCCTTTTGAAGCTGTCCCTTTTAAAAATACTACAGGAAATCTGGAAAATACAGTGTTATTAGCCTAAAGAATTACTAAAACTTAGGGGCTTTTATCAGTTTTAAAAAGAGCTGCTACTGCTACATCAACAGAAAACAGGAACAGCATAAATAAAACCAGGTAAAATTTCCAGCAGAGTCTTTTGGGCAGAGATGAATACACTTCTGAACAAGCTTTCTCTCCTTAAGTCCTTTCTTCCCACCTACACTTTCACAAACACAACAGCTCTCTTCTTCTACCTTCTCATTCAATCTCCCTTCAAGTCCACATTCAGAAGCTGCTGAACAAACTTGCCTTAATGACATTCCTCAACTGCAAACTCTACACAGAAACCTGTCTGAGAAGGATGCTTTTTTAAAAGCACCTGACAAGAAAAAAAACAAATCCAAACAGTTTCAAACCAATCTGTAGGCTCTTTCCTGGACTCCTCAGCAACTCCAGAATAAGAACAATTTGATCTAGGTTCCTAAACATGTGTGCAGGACTCTTGGACCTATGACCTGCTTGGAAAGACTGAAAACAACTGGGCAGGAATGACTGAGTTCCCCTTTGTAAATACATGGAAATACACTTTGAGAAATTTCTAGCATTTCTGATTCCATCCATGGAAATTAAAACAATTTCCTTTATTGTAATTGAAGTCTGCTTGAAAAATTTGGATTTGATTTTGGATTCTCCTTGTTCCAGCCACTGCTCTACCGCTCCAATCTGGCTGTGTATGTTGTTCAGTTTAGAAGAAGAGGTTTCACATTTTCCATTTAGAACTCCAGTGATTCCTAGAATATATGTAATTTACAGGGAAGAGCTTCCACACATTATTTAAGCCTGACAAGTATGACTACAAAAATGGAGAAAACAACTTGGGAGAGAAAACCCAGCGAAGTCCTTCCTTCACAGAAGACAAATAGACACTGGAAAATGCTTGAGGGTTGTTTATTTTTTTCCCTTGAATAATATATGTCATATATTTTCATTATATATTCTCTTAAATGCTGCAAAGTTGAGCCACATTATAAGCACTCACAAACAAGCTCTTGTCTGAACAAAATAAGGTGCCAGAACACCTGTCATAGGAAACGTGAGCCTGTGCTTTAGCTGCTCTTCATTATTCACCATTGCAATCCACCAGCAAGCCATCAGACTATATTGGAAGGACTATATCTTCATGTGAAAGAATGTTTTTTTCCATTCTCAACTCAAATAGTGTCATCTTTGCTAAAGTTAATGTATCCGCCAAAATGTTAATTGGAATGTTTAGCCAATCATGGAATACACTAAAACTCAAAACGCATTTCAGTGATGCTACCAAACAGATGATCGGTAACTACTTAGTCACCAGTATCATAGATGGATTTAAACCACATATAAAAAACAAATCACATACCTGAAATAAGTCTATGTTTATAAAAATATTATTGTGTGTATACTGAATCACATTGTGCCACGGCTGAATTTAGATCTTCAAAAAGAGAGGCACTATGTCACAGAAATACTCTACAATATTAACCGTGTATTAGACCTTTATTAGATTCTTGAGGTCAAAATCTATTAGCACAGAAATAAAAGTAAAAAACTATAGCAGTCTATACCAAGAGATAACTTGTAAAAAGTGTTCTTATCTCTTACTGCAGCCATAAGTGGATATTTAGAGCAAATATATGAAAATAGGCCAGTATGGAATGGTGCTTCTCTTAGCAGATTCTCCTGCTGTGAGCACTGAGAGAGTAACAAAGCTATAATAGATCTTATGTGCATCATCCTTTTTTTAACACTTCTTCTACTCCAATTCATGGACCATAAAATTGACTGCTCATATTTTAATACATTTATAATTCTGTAGGAAGTAATTATTATTGTTAAATTATGGATTGTTCTCAAAAGTACTTCTTGCTTTAATTTATGTCTGTCATTTTATCATTTCATCAGGTGCCTTCTGGTTCTCATATTACTTGGAAGGAATGAACAATCATGCCTGTCCATGTTCATACAGAAAACTGTATCCTATGTTCTGTTCTTCATTCTAAGAGTTATAGCCCCTGTAAGCTTTTTCCCATGGAAATCTCTGCACATTTCTAATCATTCACAGTGATCTTTATCTCTACCTTCAAATGCAAAGAACAAATGTGTATGCTCCTCTAAGTGCTCTGGAGTCATTTTTCCTTATATGCGATTATCAACCTCAACTGTATGCTTAGCAATATATTAATGTACAGCTTTTTCACCAATAAAAGTTATTAATTACATAATTGATTTATTACTCCATAAAAAAAACCAAACAAAAAAAACCAGAAATATGGTTAAGCACATGAAAGATGAAGCAGCCAGCTATACCAGCCAAAGTAAACCAAAAGACTTTTGTTTGCAAGGATTTTGAAAGGAAGTGAAACTTAAAATATGGGGAGGTTTTTAACTCAACAACAGCTCTGCATGTATTAGTTCTCATATGCTGTATACATAGCAGCAACACTACGTTTTCTCAAATAGCAGATGTGTACCCAAAAAAATGAGTACTACAAAGATCATTTCTGGGAACAGCAGGTACAAGAGGCAAAGAAAGTTTGCGTTTCTCAGATATTTAATATTATAAATTGTATAGAGAGTGACAGATTTAAAATTAAAATATTCATAGTATTGAGAATGTGCCCCGCTTGATTATCAGTCTCTTTAAATTCATGTTCTCCATCTGCCATTGATTCTATTTCATTCTTTTATGCTACAATAATACAAAAACTGTAAGACATAGAGTACCTTCTAGTAAAATACTTACAAACATCTTTTCTAGAATAGGCAGAATTAATTTGATAATAATTACAATGTCAGGGATTGGAGTGGGTGTGCCATGGGGTGGTAATTCTGCTTATTTTAAACATCACTTTTATCAGTAAAGCAACAGAATTCAGAACGAACCGTGTGTGCTATTTCTCATGGATATTAAAACCCCTAATAGCTTACCAACATCTTTGTGTACTGTTTTGGACAAAAGATCACAAAACAACTAAAATAGACAAGGGGAATTCCTTTGTTTTGTGATGGAATTGATGACTAAGTAACTATCTCAAGGAGTCAGTGGAGGATTACGGTACTAAATTGTCATTTCAAAACCTAAGCTCACAACCATCAGATAAAGCCTTATTAACCATAGGAATAATCCATGCTCACCCTTCATCAATATCCATTTTCAATGCATTGTGAATAGTTCTAACTAGAAATTCCTCTATATGCTTTCTCAAAAACATCACCTATTTTCTATACATTTGTTATAAAAGACAAAGAAGCTCATCTCTTACGGAGAGAAACACCAATGAAACACCAAAGCTGAGCAACGTAGTGGGATGTTGAGAGGTTTATACAGACACACGTGGTAAATCATCATTTCAACAATCTGCTGTGAGGGGAATTTCATTGCATATTTGCATCCTGAACCGCTGAAACTTTGTGTACAGGCACTGAAAGAATACTGCTGATCCTTTCACTTTCATCTCATATGGGTGATTCCGACAGATCTTCCAATAAATTTAGTTCTTAACAGAAGAAGTTGATTTTTTGGGAGTACTCTTTAGAGGACTGCATTTATCCCAGCATTTATCACGGTCTCCAATACACAGCTGTTGACTTATACCTCAAAGGAGGATTCAGACCAGAAATATCTTCCCTGTCCACGTCAGGTGAGGCGCTCTGACTACCCCGCAGCCTTTGCATATACATATACATACGCATATTACACATACATATGCATACATGAATACACAGTTATGCATATAACTACATTGGATCCCATTGGTTTGGCCAGTAATACATGAAAAGACAACACTGCAAGCCTCAGTGTGTACTGTAAAGCTGAGCAGGGAGTCTGGTTGCCCAGGTTACCATGTCCTCATACTCTTGCAAACAAGCTCCGTAAAACATAACTGGAGCTGTTCTTTCTATGCGTGAGCAGAAATACAGCAGTCAAACTACATACAGCCTTTGCAGCACAGTGTATTCTACTATCTTTTGCAATACAATATTCCACAGACTGTGGAATCATTACTAATATACTGTCACCTCATTTGGATTCTGAAAGCAGTGGCAGAGAAAGCCATTCCATTTTTTTTCCTGGAGAGTTTATAGTAATTCTGGACTACAGTTGAAATCTTTGCTTTCAAAAAGCACTGCTTAGCATTTGTCAGTGTTGCGTTCACATGTTACTCAAAAACTGCTATTCCTTAAAGTCTTCTGAAGGCTCCACGTACCTTTAGTATTTTTGAAGATGTGTTTTAAAATAGTGTAAGCAATAAAAGATGAGTTTAAAATTACATGATATGATAGGGCAAAAACAAATAAGAAGGTTGCTCACCATCATAGTCCTCCCAGCTATGTATTTAGACCCTAAAACCATACACTTTCTCTCCCGCCTCGTTGTACTAAGCAATAATTTATGCTCAAAAAAAAAAGGACTAGAAAGAATACTTAATGAAGAATTTCATCTGGCATTTTTGCTGTGAAACGAAGTTTCTCAAAGATTTTAAGAAAGATTTTAACATTAAAAGAAAGCTCAGTTTTGCCTAGAGACAGAATTTCATCTTCAATGAGCCTAACAGCAGCTGATCTGCAACACGCATTTCGGAAAGATTTCAACATCTCCTATACATCTCCATACATGTAATATAACTGAATGACTCCCAAACAAACTGCAGTGCCTACACAGAGCCTTTAGTTAAATCCCACGGGACACCGCAGTGTCTCCCTTTGATACTGGATTCTGCATTAGAGCCCAAATCTGTGCCTTGCTACAGGCATACTGAGTTTCAGAGGTTGAAAGCTGAAGTCAAAAAAAGATTTTCTGCTTGTTTAACAAGTCTTTATTCCCAGATACGTATATTTATAGTAAATAAAATTAGGAATATATGCTCAGCCTCACTACTGGCTGGATCTGGCGAGATAGAGTTGCAATAGACTCACCTGGGTCAGGCTCCCAGATTCGGCAGCTGAACACAATGGCCAAGGCTAACTCGCAATCCAATCTCTGGGTGCTATTTCCCTACATGCTAAAAAAAAAGAGAATTTAAACAAAAAGTACTGTGCTATGCTCACAGTAAAAAGCTTGTAAGAGGAATTTTAAAAGATGAAGAGGAATTTTAAAGGATGAAAGCCTGATTCATGCATTAATGGCATCTTATAAAAATTACAATAACATTTTAAACACTTTTATACCTATGAATTAATATACCCTAAGACAGACTCAGCAAATTTCTTACACTCTGCTTCAGACAGAAAACAAGATTCTGTAGATAAAAGTAGTGTGAGCCTGTCACGAATTTCACAGAAGTATCTGGGATCAAACTGTCCACCATTACATTTACTGATAGTTTATTGGATTTAACCAACAACGTGGATGAGAAAAAAGTATCTGGCATACTTTACAATTAATTTCATTCATAGAAAATTGAATAAAGAATAGCTACTAACAGTCAATAACCACTACTACAAGGACATGCCCAAGTAAGAACTGCCACTTGACTGCATTGTTAAATGCAAGGGTACAAGGCTCTTGGTATGAATTACAGGGGAACTAAATGGCTACCCAACAGCAACCTATAGATCTGGCTCACTGTATGGCTCCAGAAAAACAAGGGAAGGGTGAACACACAGCTGGGACCAGAAAAATGCAAGACCTACCCTTTCAGCAACAGCACAGGTTTAGATCAATTTTAACTGGTCATAAAAAGTTATTTTAACCACAGTGATAAAAGCAATGCAGTAACTGAAGATGAGTAAACAATAACTTTTACTGAACTGCCAGACACTACAGTTGTAAAAATTAATTATTTATAATGATAGAAACTTCACTGAAGAAAATACCAGTTGTAGTGTTAGAGGAGAAATGATGTCCATTGAGTAATTCTAGAAATCACTAATATGTACATCCTGGCTAACAAAAAAACCTGTGATCTTGAAAAGTCTAATCCGTTTCGTAGTATAAGTAACCTAAATCTGGGATAGTTCAGAAAGGTAATTATAAACATTATGAGCCAGAAACTGTGGGTGAGGAATTTAGATTAAAGTACGTTTCCCTGAGGTATCAGTGTCTCTCTGTTAGACAGACCACCACGACATTTTGAAATTACTTGTCTAATTCATGTAAACCTTGGAAAATAGATAATTCAGTTGTTAATGCTATGTAATTATCATTTCATTGATTAAATCTCACTTCCAATACAGCTGCACATTCCCCATCTACAAACTTTTCAGAAAAAAAATGCATTTGGCCTTGTCTGCAGCCTCCTTCCTTCTCCAAAGCTAAGTGCAGCCCCTGACAAGAAATTTAGGGGAAAGTATTTTCCTACTTAGCATGTGATCACATGGCCATACTACAGAAAAATCCAATATTGATTACATACCATATAACCAAGATACACATTCACAGAATCTATCATCCAAATGCCAAAAAAAAAAAATTCAAAACCAACCCTAAAAAACATACCCACACACTAGACAGTTTTAGTGCATTTAGCCATAAAACTTTGAAACCAGAAATTCTTCCTGAGAAAGTGCAAGATACAAAGGGTGAGAAAGGAGGATTCATTTGAAGAAATTTGAAGAAGTAACATCCATCTGGAAAAATGATCGAGGCAGTATTTATGTGTTTTCAGCTTGCATTTAGCTGTGATTTTTAAATGCAACTACACTGTCCACACCAAAGACAACAGTCTGTTCGGCATTGTTTTTCTAAGAGTGTACTTTCTACCACAGACAAAGATAGTGAAGGGACTGAGATCACACGTCTAAGCAGAAGGGGACAAGTGAGTCCACGCAGGGTTAATCCATGCTGCCATCGTGTGGTTACCCACACGAGAAACACTGACTTTTATACCGCATTTGTAAATACCACCCTATAAAATTAAGACACATCAGTAACATCCTCTGAATAGCAAACGGCACAGGCAGAAGATGTTTCTTCTTTTCTGGAAAATTATTGTTGTCTTTTCAGAAATAATAAATCAAGTCGCCCGTTTTTGTCTTCAAATTTTCAGAGTGGTATGAGCACAAAACTGAAGGGGGGCAGTATATACGTACTTATTCTTTCATGGACAGGCTGCCACAGCTACGAAAAAAATTAATATATGCATTATATATAACATTGTGTGCATGTACGTATTTTATAATTCTTTGTAGAGGTACAGAAACCCGAACGTGTAGGTGCATTTTTATGAATTTTGATGAATTCAGAAGTAGAAAATGATAGTATGAGCATTTGTTGCTATTGGTTGCTTAATTATTAAATAGTGCTAAAGTTGAAATATAAGCAAGGATGAGCTGTCTTCCCACAAAAGAGCTAATTAGGCCTAATTAGGCTTCTCATCAAAGAGCTAGTTAGGCTACTTTTTAGACACTCCTGTACACTGCTGGTTTAAAATTGCATTCATACATTTAACCAAGGCATTCTTGCCTATCATTTTCCTTTCTCTGCTACATCCGCAACAGGTTTGCCTTCACCCACCCTATATTCAATCCCTCAGCCGTTATTTGCCATGTTCTTAAGTAATGTTCATAACAGTTAATTTTTAAGTGGGAATTAACATAGAATAAGGAAGATAAAGACAAAATTTTGGGTGCACAAGCCTCTCCTAGCCTTTGAAATAAAGCAATCAATTTCCAAAGCTAAATGCAAGTTGAGAAAACACCTGAGATTTTAACTATTGCAACAACTGGTTGGAAAATCTGAAAGAAAAGATTACTGGCATTTACAGAGCAGAAAGGGTGTTTAGCTTTTTGGGGACAGAGAGAGAGATGGTTCATTTGTAGTCTGCGGAGCATGGGCTAGCTGAAGATGGGACAATGATCATGTGCTATACAACCAATATTTAAGTCAAGTCTATATATTTTGAAGTCAAGAAGAAATAAGAATTTCAGTTGCCAGCCCTGTTTTTTTTGACAGTATTTTGTAGGACTTCTCTGGAGGTTGTTTCTGAAAAACACACCACTAGCAATGGAAAATTATAATGTATGTGCCAGTTCAGCCTGGTACATATTGATTTTTAGTCTCACAAACAGGGTTTCCTACAAACTTTCCACAGGCCAAACCACACCAAAGGGAATCAGACCGGGCATAAGGCATGGCTGTAAAATTTGGCAACACATCTTCACAGGGATTTTATACAAAGTTAAGTCTAATCAGGTCTTGGCAGAAGAATAATGACGAAGTGATTGGGTACAATCAATACAGCTTCACCACGGGCAAATCATGCCTGACAAACCTGATGGCCTTCTATGTAAAGGTCACAACATCAATGGACAAAGGAAGAGCAACTGACATCATTTACCTGGACCTGAGCAAAGCCTTCGACACTGTCCCACACGACATCCTGGTCTCCAAGCTGGTAAAATATGGTTTTGATGGATGGACCAATCGGTGGATAAAGAACTGGCTTCACGGCCGCACTCAAAGAGTGGCTGTCAATGAGTCCATGTCCAAGTGGAGGCCGGTGACAAGTGGAGTCCCTCAAGGATCAGTACTGGGACTGGTCTTGTTCAACATCTTCATTTGCAACATGGACAGTGGCATTTAGTGCACACTCAGCAAGTTTGCTGACGACACCAAGCTGTGTGGTGCAGCTGACATGCTGGAGGGAAGGGATGCCATCCAGAGGGACCTTGACAGGCTGGAGAGGTGGGCCCATGCCAACCTCATGAGATTCAACAAGACCAAGCACAAGGTCCTGCTTCTGGGTCGAGGCAATCCCAAGCACCGATGTAGGCTGGGCAGTGACTGGCTTGAGAGCAGCCCTGAAGAAAAGGACTTGGGGGTGTTGGTGGACAAAAAGCTCAACATGAGTTGTCAGTGCATGCTTGCAGCCCAGAAAGCCAACCATATCCTAGGCTGCATCA
>VWZK01015004.1:0-82771 GCA_013396935.1 Baryphthengus martii | reverse complement strand
CTCCTTGGGTTCCAGCCATTGAAGGAACGGTTTGGACCTCCCCAGTTAGCCAGGACTGTTGGTAAATGATGGAGAGTGGCTTGGTGAGCACTTCCGCCAGCTCCTTTGGCACCCTTGGATGGACTGCATCCGGTCCCATGGACTTGTGCACATCTATGTGGAACAATAGGTCTCTGATAATTTCCTCATGGATTGTGGGGGATGCATTCTGCTCCCCATGGCTGTCTTCCAATTCAGGGAGCTGGGCACTCAGGGAGCAGCTGGCATTGCTGACAAAGACTGAGGCGAAGTGGGCATTTGGCAGTTCAGCCTTTTCCTTGTCCTTGGTCACCAGGTTCCCTCCTGCATCCAGTAGAGGGGGGAAGTTCTCCTTAGCTGCTCTTTTATTGTGAATGTATTTATAATAAAAAATGTTTCTATTTTTAATGATGCTGGCCAGGTTAAGTTCTAGCTGAGCTTTGGCCTTTCTAATTTTCTCCCTACAAATCCTTGCAACACCCTTGTACTCTTCCTGATTTACCTGCCTCTTTTTCCATAGTCGGTAGACTTTCCTTTTTATCCTGAGTTCTACCCAAAGCTCTCTGTTTAGCCAGGTCAGCTTTTTTCCACACAGGCTCATTTTACAGTAGACAGGAATAGCTTGTTCCTGTGCCTTAAACACTTCCATCTTGAGGAATGTCCAGCCATCCTGGACTCCTTTGTCCTTGAGGGCTACCTCCCAATGGACGCCATCAACCAAACTCCTAAACATGTCAACGTCTGCCCTCTGGAAGTCCAAGGAGGTAGTTCTATTGACCTCCTTCCTTACTTTCCTAAGAATTGAAAACTACCGTCTCATGGTCACCTTGCCCAAGACTGCCACCAACCTTCACATCTCCAACTAGTCTTTCTCTGTTCACAAACAACAGGTCTAGTAGAGAGTCTTTCCTAGTTGGCTCAGTCACCAGCTGTGTTAGGAAGTTATCTTCCACCTGCTCTGAGAACCTCCAGGACTATTCCCTCTCTCCTGTGTTGTATTTCCAGCAGATTTCTGGGAGGTTGAAATCCTCCACAAGGACAAGGGCAAGTGACTGTGAGACTTCTTCCAGCTGCCTGTAGAGTGTTTTGTCTACTTCTCTATCCTGACTGGGAGGTTTATAACAGACCTCCACCATGATATCAGCCCTGTTGGCCTTCCCTCTGATTCTGAGCCATAGGCATTCAACTGTATCATCACTATAATTAAATTCTAGACATTTATAGCAGTCCCAAATATACACAGCCACCCCACTACCTCTCCTTGTCTATCCCTCCTGAAGAGCTTGTAGCCATTGATTTCAGCACTCCAGTCATGTGTAGCATCCCACCACATTTCTGTGATAACCACTATACCATAGGTTTTCTGGTGCAACATGGCTTGTAGCTCCTCCTGTTTATTACCCATGCTGTGTCCATTAGTGTAGATGCACTTCAGCTGGGCTAATGCTCCTCACAACTTTTTGTGGGTGGAAGCCCTAATTCCTGCCTAACTATTCTCAGGTGTTGCCATGGCTTCCAACCCATCCATAACCTGCCCCATTTATCTCCAGCCCCTGCCTCTGTTGAGGCGATAGAACAAGGGCAATGTCCTACAAACACTGGCATGCTCCTCCCAGACTTATCTCTAGCAACCTCAGTTATGTCCTCTTCCCCCTTTCAGTCTAGTTGAAAGCTCTTTCAATGAACCCTGCTAATTCTTGCCCCAGGATCCTTTTACCTCTGAGTCAGGTGTATCCCGTCAGTTACCAGCAGGCCTGGTGTTGTGTTCTTTTGAACTGGAGAGTAATGAGCTGTGTGATTTACTAGTGAGCTTTAATCCTGATTAGTCAGAGGGAATGGCTGGGATTTGGCTGTTTTTACATGTGTTTTATGTCAGTTCTGGTAGTGTTATATGTGCATGTTGTTAAAGGCAGTGCCCTGTTTGTGCGCTGTTGATGTACCTGGCTGTGTTAGTGTCCTGTGCATCTCCAGCATATGTGTTCATCTTTGCTACTGGTTGAGCCTGTAAATAGGAAAGCATGCAGGTGCATCTATTCTCCTAGGACAGAGGGACTCCCACGTCTCTTGGTTAACTGGGCTGGGCTTCAGCAGCTGGAAAGGAGGCTCATCAGATCTCAGTGTTGACCAGAGGAGATACATTCCATATATCCCCCAGCAAAGAGGATGTCTCAGAAACTTTGGTGGGCGTTGTGGTTGGTGCTATTCTGAAGATGCATAGAAAAGTCATGTAACTCATTCACAACCTAGAGGAATTAATAATATCTTAACTACCTCTGTAATGGTAATGCTTACTGTACTTACCCCAGAGAGTGTTTGGTGGATTAAGAGCAGTAGTTTTCTATTTGAGTATGTTTTGTTGCACCTGGGGACTTATTACTTCTTAGGTGGGAAGGATGGAGGGAAGAGAAGTGGTTATAAGAAAAACCCCTCCGCAGAGCACTTGAGATTATTGTGTTTTGGTTTGGTTTTTTTTTCATATATTCCTGTAAGGGAGACCTGCATTTTCTGCTTTTCTCAATGGTCCAATTAACCTTTTTACAGGCCATAATGAGTTCCCTTCTCACTTGTGGGACAGGAGATACTACCAGAATGAGGTACTTTTGCTTGGAGCCAATTTGCTAGAGCTTCCATCATCCACGTCGTTAGTTTAAAATGGTCTTTTTGTTTAAGCAGTAAATTACAGCCAGAGTACTTTGAAAAAGGTTGTAATTGTAAAAGCATCTCACTATATATATGGAGAGAATAATTTATTGTTTGTGCAATTAGTGGTTTAATAGCCTAATAGTTCAATTTGTCTAACACTAACACTCATAACCCAAATTAATACCCAAAGCCTTATTAATAATACCCCTAGAAATATTGTACAAAGATGGCTTCCTACTATCTGTTTTTTCACTTCAGTATTATGCTTGGCTCTCCAGTGCTCCTCTTGATCCTAAGAGCAATACATGAATCTCCCTCAAGAAGAAGGGGGCAAGACTTGCAGCAAGTCATCAGCATCCTGAGGTTCTTGTTGGGAGGAATGTGACAGTGATGCTGGAAAATTTTCCTGTGTCAGTCAGGGGTCCATCTCAGCCTACTTTTACAGGGTTTTATATCATCATCTGCTTCCTTCACCTAGGATGCCAGCTGCAGCCTGGCAGTGGTCCCTAGCCACCTCTCACAAAGGATTATGGTTTGTCAGACAGTGAATGAAGTGGAGATGGGGTCACACCCTCCCCAGAGCTGAAGCTGGAGCAGAGGAGCCATCAGACACTGGGCCCAAACACAGAGATTAAAACAAAGTCCTGAGCCCTTCCACTGTTAAGTCAGCACAGGGGTCATCCTGAAGATATATTCCTGTTAAAGTATTTGTTTTTTAGCTTTTTGCTGGGAGACAGAGATGATAGTAACAGGGATGTGGGAATGGGGAANAGCCTGTGTGTTTTGTCTGGGGGGGGACGACTGTACCTGCCACAGACAGTAAAGAGGGCAATTAGAGATTATAGTTTTTCAGGCTATTTTAATCTAATTTATGATTTGTTTTGGGGTTTTTGGGGTTTGTTTTGTTTTCAACTGACTGACTATCGTTTAATAAAAGAGTTTTTCAAGGATGACAATTTCTTCAGAGAAAACTGTGAATTATGGGGATTATGATCCTTAGTTGTAAAAACATCCTGTAAATATTCCCTGATTACTGCTCACTGTCACAAGAATGAAGAAAGTATGATCATCTTTTTGACCATTTTTGTGAATGACAAGGAAATGGATACAGTTCTTTTAGTGTTAAGGAAGAAAATGGAAGTTGTATTTGGGATTTAAATGAAGCTATAATGATTTTTCTAATTGCATCACTTCATGTATATTTCATACCTGTTTCAAAAGTACCTTAAAATCTGTCACAGCACGTCCAGAATAAGAGTTTGCATATCTCTCATGATTCAAATATCACAAAAATAAGTATTTTTTTTTTTACTGTAAAATACTTCCTTTAGTAGAATTCCAGCTGATTTTTTTTCTTTGCCCTTTCCATAATTTATTTTTAACCAGATCTAAAAACAATTTAAAGTAGAAATTTCAGGGTTAGAGCTTTAGTCTCCTTCAGCATCCTTTGTTACATTTAACCTGTGTTACAAACTACTAATTGATATACGCTTTATTCCACCGTACTTTCAACATGGCCCACAGGCAGTACTTGTCCTCACTTTATGTGTATCCAAGTGAAGCAACTAAATAACAGATGAAAATGATGTAGTGATTAAGAGACTCAACTCTTCTCTACACTACTTACCCATTCTGTGCCAGAGACCATAATACCTGTCAGTCACATAGGACCCAGATGTGAAAATAAAGATGCAAAGCCCATCTCCCTGTTCTCTGATCCAGTTCTTTAACAAGTATTTTAAACTCAGAGTCAGTGACTTCATAACATTTCATTGACACCATCTTTGATTTTAAGGTACCTTAATTACGACTATGCTTTCTACGGTCTTGTATTTCCAGAGAGTGACTCAGGGAACCGAGGCCCTGAAGATACTGCTTCAGCAATGAAGGAATATTCTAGTTTGAGGGTTAAGGTAAATGTCCTTAAATTAGGTGATGAGAATATGTGACAAGACTTTTCATATGTCCTTTGAGGCTAAAGCAGTTTAGGCTATTGTCACTTCACTGCTAGATAACTCTAGTACGAATAGCTATAATTTACTTTTACAAACACAATACAGATCAATCTATCTTAGCTAGTAATAAAGATATATACAGTACAAAGACTTGCCAGAACTATATCAAATGCCATTAATTAGTTTGACCTAGTAGATTTACATTTTCTTAAATATACTCTGTTGGCATGATTTAGCTACACAACTCAGTAGTCTGTTTTTCAAAACTTCCTATTAATTTTGATAATATTCCTGCATCACACTTTTTTTTTTTGACCTTTATTAATAGAAAAAAACATGCTTGATTTATAAACAGTTTTCATGTTCATTGAGTATGAACTCAGTATTAAGTATACTCAATCAATAGAATGATTAAATATGTATTTGGTAGCACTTCACAATAGACAAGTATAATTACTCTGGGACAACAATAGATATGTATGCTTCTTGTAGTTTGCTGTTAATTGCTAAATAGAGTAGCTTCAAATGTTGAGCAGCTCAGTGACCCATTTGAAGGAGTTAGCTAACTGACACTCAAGTTTCCCTGTTTATTAACGTTATGTCAAGGCAAGTTTCAGTGACCTCTTCCAAGGTTAAATATAAATCAAGACCTTGGAGAGTAAATTGTACATTTCACTAGCACTCTAATCCAATATGCCAACCTAGTAAGTCTCTAAGAAAATGATCTGTGACAAATTATTTTTAAGAATGAGGCAAGTTACTGACCCTGAGATGAATAACAATATTTAGTTCTACAGTAAAAAAAAAGGGAAATTACCCTATTATAGGAGAAATAAAACTGTGAGCTATAAAATAATTTGGAAATCCATGGCAATGTGCAAACATTCATGGGTTCTGTACAGATTTTAAGTGTATTGCTTTTAGATGCTTTGGGGCTGTGTGCTTGAATTGTGATGAAGTGAGCAGTTTGGCTGATGAAATACAGGGCAGATGTATCAAAGATTTCTCAGTTCAGGAAATAACTTCTTCCTGGTCTTTTCAGTTTTGCAAAAGCACATTGTTTGTCAATATTGGTAAAAGTGATTAAAAATTTGAGTGAAAAGTATTTATTTATCAATTTCAGTTTCTATTTAAATATTTGGGCTTGTAAAAAGATTTGTACCTAGACATTATGATTTGAAATTATTTTCTACATTTTTATAAATAAAATGCTTATTGCAAAAAAAAAGATTTTTAAAAAAAGTGATTTAATAGCTGCTTTATTTTAAAGCAAAGGAATGGTAAAGTTATTTTTTATTGTTGTCCTAAAATTCATTAAAAGCTGAGATCTAACCATACTTAGATATAAACCTATCATCCCATAGAAGATACTTTTTCTAAAGGCAGATATATGACCACCCATGTTATTTATAATAACTGACAGCATGGATGAAGATAAAGTAAAATTCTGGTTGTTTTCTTTGCTTTTTTTTTCAGGGAAAAATGACAGGTGAGACATATTATTTGTCCTCAAATAAAAGTTTCTTATATTAGCCTATCCTAGAGACATCAGAATCACAGACACTTCAATTTCAGTGTACAGGTGTGGAGCAGAGGGTTCTGGTTTATCTGTGGATCCAGCAGCTTCCTTCCTGTGTTCCAGGTCTGAGACAACTGGTGATCATGGATAGCTTACGGTTGGTACTGTTGGCAACAGGAGTCACTGGGAAATAGATTATTACAGGCCTGCAAAACTAGGGAAAGAGCAGATTTCTGTCATGCCACATGTCTAAAAGTTGTCTCAGTAAGTGAATACTGGTAGAAAATTAAGTATAGAGTAACACATAAGGAAAAATAAGAAAATCCATGTTCAGATTTGGAGAATCTTTTGTCTGTTTTATTACTTGAAAAATAATTGCCTGATTCTAGGAAAGTGATTTTTTATATTTCTTTCAACACTTCTATCTGCATCCTTTCAGTTTTAATATAATCTGAGATGGTGAAAGGTAAAAAAAAGAAGTCCATTAATGCACGGATGTCATCCAAAATGAAGGTCTGGAGAAAAAAAAGTAAAGATATGCAATGAAATAGTAATTATCTCCTTCTGTTTGTTTCATCTGAAGTCTCCTTCACCTATATCGTTTTCTGCAACTGTTGTGTCCAGAGAAGGAAGAGGTCTTTGCTTTAATTTTATGTCATCCTAGTCTTTAGCTGTCATGCCCTTGCTTGATTGCTTTCTATCTTTTCAAAGTAGACTTCAAGGATGATTATTTATCCATGATGAATACATATCAAGGATGATTGTATTCTCACACTTCCTCTTAACAAATGAAGAGATACAGAAAGCAAGAAAAAAGGCGATTTATACTTCTGTCCTTTGAACAACAAGGATGACCAAAAAACAAGTAATTTTGCTCTAGGGTGTCTTTGCTGCTTGAATAAGAAAGTAAGCCATAGTTATTTTATTTTTATTTTTATTTTTTCCTAGAGGGAAGAAATTAATATATCCTTGAAAAATCTTGGATCTCCCTGAAATCAAACTAAATTCCCTTTACTTGGCTTCTCTTGCCTCTGGTTTTTGTTGACTTTGGGATTTTTTTCATTTTCTAGTTTATTCAAGGTTTAGGAGTAAATAGAATCAACAATTCATAGAATCACAGAATTATAGGATGGTAGGTGTTGGAAGGGATGTCTGGAGATTGAGTCCAATCCCCTTAGCCAGAGCAGGATCACCTAGGGCAGGCCACACAGGAACATATTCAGGAGGGTTTAAACACCATTTGTGATATTTTTAATAATAGTTCATTTTTCAGTTGTGTTTTTGCTTGTGGGTTTTTTTTATTATTTGTTTTGTTTGTTTGTTTTCCCAGAGTTTCGAATGAAGGTATTGGTCCACTTATTCTCCACAACCGAAAATTGAGTCCTTTCTTTAGTTAATTACTACAGACGCAGACTGCAACTCTCAATAACGATGTGTTGCGTTATTGAACAAAGCTCACATACTCTTCAATAAAAGAACTTTATACAAGTGCTCTAGCTTCATATGGTCATGCAAGTGTATGACTAGACTCATTACAGGCTTTCCAAAGTGTTTTTCTGGATCAGGGCCATAGGCTATTTCTTTCATGCTTGCTTTACATCCCAGTCTTAAAATTTTGTGTTTGATGTTACAGTTGAGAGAGTCAGAATTCTATTTAAAAGAAAAAAAAAAAAAAGACAGAACAATAATAACTTTGAGATATAAAAGGAGGAGTAATTGCATGCATTACTGTGTGGACTACAGTGATTTTTGCCATGAATTTCAGTCAATAGTTTATAGTACAGTCTTGTTCTAAAACAATATGTTGAAGCTGGGTTTGAATGAAGTTTAGAACTGAGATTTCTTATTGAAATCAACCTTACCAAAAAACAAGACTTCATAGACATGATCAAACTCTGCATTTTATAAATACACTAAACATTACTACGGTTATTATCTTTTTTTATATATTCACAATACTGATATTTTAACAAGGCCTTGGAAGATTTAAGTGCATCTACATGTTCCTAAGTTACAAGAAATGAAGATATATGTTATCTCTAGATGCAGGTAGATTTTCTAGTTGCCTGAATACAAACAAATAACAATTCTAGAAAAAATTAAAACAGCACAGTTTTGTGTATAGATAATAAAGGAAAAGGAGCTACAAAAATATTTTTTCATTGAGATTCAGTTAAAACATATTTTACCACAAGCTTAATTTTACTAGGAATATAATTTGGATCAATTTATGTCAAGCTGATGTTCTTTTTCTTTTAGACATTTGTGTATAAAGATAATTGGTCTCTTTCGAAATTGGTCTTTACCTGCTTTCCATGTCCTATAAATTAATGCAAGGTAAAGTCTGTGACTTCACAGCTGTAGTCCTGCATTATAAATGCATTAAAAAAGCCCCAAATCAAATAAAAAACAAGCAAAAAAAAACCAAACCCAAACATCATGACTGAATAAATATAGACCATCAGTTATCACAGAATCTGTTTTGGTTTAGCCTTTTATTTGATAGGACCAGATCCTAAGTTTTGTGAATTTTTTTATAGGACAGAAGTTCAGGTTTATCTCATCTTAACCTTAGTCATTTAACCAAGTATTCAGTGCATTCAAATATCCTGTAGAAAGATCCATCTTAATGTTGCCTCTGGATGAAGACAACTTCAGTAGCAAAAGTGAAAATTCTGAATAAAAATAATCACTTTCACAGGGTTTTGAGTTTTAAACCATATAAATTATACTGTTAAATTTTATTTCTCAGTAAGTTAGACATTTTCATAGCCTCGGTGTTCCAGGATTTCTGTATTAATATTCAAAGGTAGCATGCATTCAAAGGTATAGTAAAGTGTTTTGTCTTTCACTTTCTTAGTCCCATTGTTTTCTTCAGATACCTACCATAGTTGTTCATAACAACTTTCTCTTTACAAATCTGTATGATCATTTTAGTACAAATGTAGTACACTTGCTGTTTAAATAAAAATTGCAGAAGGAAACAATTGTTAAGACGACGTGTTAAAAATACAAATTTCTATTCAAAGAATCTTGAAGATCGGTGCAGAGGTGGGTTGTGTAGGATTGAAGTAGAATTTCTGCATGCATTTTCCTCAAGTACTTTACATAATTACTCTGAATAGAGAGAAGAATGAACCAAATATTGTAGAGTCCAGGGTCCGTAGTAGTTTTTATTTAAGCAATACAAACATAATATTGTGACAATGGGCATAATAACAGAAGCTCTAAGCTACAGAGTGTGCCTACAGTCTACAAATCCACATTAGAACACAGACGTAAGTTGTATCCAAGAGCCATGATACTTTAGTTTTATGCATACAGGAAAATTTACGTTGGAGGATCAACCAAGTAGGATACAATATTTGAGAAATGTAGACAGGTATCAGGACTAAAAAGCAAGACACACTGACCCTCATCTGTATTTGATGAAATAACAGGCTGAAAATGCTCATGATGTAAGAAGTACCATAAGGCAATACTGATACCAAAAACATTTGACAAGTTTTTTATCTTTTACTGAAAATTAAGTTATAATAAATATTGATTAAAACAACTTCAAAAGAATAGATGGATCCATTAATGACATTCACTGTCCTACAGGTCCTAGCACTTAAATTGCACTGATGTATGTATCTTGATGAAATTATACAGATTGCAGACCTTACAATACAAAAGCCATTGCAGCTCAACAGCCTTTTGATATTTCAGGAAGGCCTAATCATAACTAGACAGGCCCAATCCATCTGTTAGCAACAGGAGATATTATTGAGGGCACATGGCCTTCTAGTCAATAAAAACAACAGGAGCCTAAGCTGTAAACAGTTCCCAGATGGACAAATAGTGACCACAGTTTCAAGGCAGTGAAAGTATATGCCTTGAGAATGGACATGGTTTAATACAGTCAAGAGGTGAGTGACTTATTATGAATGTCATGTGATGCAGATATTATACAAGCTGCCAGCATATGTCTTCATGCCATGTAGGAACTCCATTGTCTTGTTTTATAGGCCATGCATCTGTGAGGTAGAATTCTGTACATATGTCTTGGATGTTATCAGGGGGAAAAAGGAAAGGAGGAAGAGAAAAAGAGGGGGGAAGGAAGAGGAAGGAAGGAAAGTGAAAGTGGAAAGAAAAAGAAGGAAAGCAGCAGAGGAGAGAAGGAAGAAAAGAAGAGAAAGAGGGAGGGAAGGTGGAAAGAAAATAGGCAGTTTCTCAGTGGCTTCACTATTGCATCAAAGCTGACTGTAAGATAATGGCACCCATTTGCTCATCAGAACATTTTGTTGTTTACTTTGTCATGCTTTAACATCTCAAGCTTCATATAATGAGGTGCCTTTTGCAATCCTCAGTACTCCTGGGAAGAAGTCGTGTTCCTAAAAAGCCCAGAGTCCTAGCCAGACAAGTGACTGAAGAATCTCAGCACATGCAACAACTGATGATGATTGAAATATCTTAAATTCATTATGACTTCATAGGATTATACATCTCATTAGTTAGTTCCTCATCTTTATATTACACTTGTGAATTACTCTGTATCAAGTGCATTCAAGTGTGAAAAATTGTCCTTTTTTTATGAAAGGGATAAAATAGATTTAATATATCTAATAAGGTCAAGCACGTTTACTGTTCTGTGCTTTAAATTGTCTAAAAATCTCATACCATTTTTCTTGTGTCTTCTTTTGCATTCCAACAGTGCAAGTATCTTTTTCTTTTTCAACTTAGAAAATAAATAAGCTATACTGGAAGACCTATTTCATTTGACATTGATGACGTGCTTTGGACTAAACTACATATTTAAATTACATTGTTCAACAAATGATTATAAATTATTTTACTCATGTGATTTAAAAAGAGGTAATAAAGGCCTTACTATAAAATATTGCAACGAGTTCATAGAATATAGTTAATATCTCCATACACTTGATGACTAAACAATTAACACTTATTAAAATGGTCTCCTGCAAAACAGATCTTGAAGAAACTTTACATTATATTTACGGACTGAATTTAGATTTTGGAAAATAATACCATCTGTAAAGTGCTAAAATATATAGCAGTATGTAAATGGTACAAGCAAAACTGATTGACATTTCAGATGTAGGTGTAAATCATTGACTTGTGTTATAGTTCTTAACTTGAGCAGTTTCTGTGTATGATAGAAAATATGAACTCAACATTTATAAACCTTTAAAACTAGGAGAATGTGCTACAGATAATGAAACTACAGCTTTTAATATAGATAAATCTAATCTCATGTAACTAGGAGAAAAGAAAACATCTTTATAAAAAGCTTTCATATTTGCAAAAGAAGGGGCTGTTATTTGATGCCATCATAACTGTAAAAGCTGTAAAATCATCACAGAAAAACAGAAAAGGGTGAGTAATCTAGAACCCATCCTCTTCCTTCAGGGAGTTTAGCTTTATTTATCATCATAGGGGGCGTCTGTTGCAAGCTGATGACAGTGGGAGAGCTGAAGGGGCAACACTCTCTGAAAAGAGGCCAGACTGCCCAGTGCTGGATACAGCTGATTCCAGCCAGCTTCAACCCACACATTATAAGGCACAGTTGAGCCCCGCAGCTAAGATAGTGACACCTCAAGGGAAATGTAATAAAGAAAGGACAAAATGCTGCACAGGCACAGAGGAGTGAAGAAAAAAAATGTGTGAGAAACAGCCCTATGAATGCTGAGGTCAGAGAAGAAGGAAGGCATGAGGTGCTCCAGGAACTGCAGCAAAGATTTGCCTGCAGCCCATGGAGAGACCATGGTAGAATAGGCATTTCACTGCAGGGTGTATAGGAGTCTGGAGTGCAATTGGGCCTGGGAAAGGTGGGAGGAAAGGTGTAGTTTTAATGTTTGTCTATGTTTCTCATCATCTAAACCTATTTTAATTACCAATTAATTAGATTCATTTTCCCCAAGTTGAGTCTGGTTTGCTCACAGTATTTTTTGGTAAGCAACATCCTTGTCTTTATCTCACCCTACAAGCTTTCTCATTCCTTTTGTTCTTCCTATTTTCTCACCCTATCCTGTTGAGGAGAGGTAGTAAAAAAGGAACAGGATGGGCCTTTGCCCTTAGCCAAGTTTAAACCACCATAATCATTCATACCAATATTTTTCTGATGTTCTTAAAAATCTCCAAAGATTGAGACTTTATATCTCCCAAGCCATTCCATTCTATCCACATCATTAGAAGTTTTCTTGATTTAAATATTTATTTTTTTTTACAAAGTTATGTTTAGTCCTATGACTTGAGCATGGTAAACAGAACCATCTACTCAATTTGCAGTAGTCTTTGATGTATCTGAAGATGTTTATAGCTCTATTCAGTCTCATCTTCCTTAGTTACACTACTCCAAATACAGTACTCTGCTATTTTCTAGGTAGACTTTTTCTGGGACCTAGTAATAAACTGATTCATCTATAACTGTTTTCTCTTTTATTTTCTTTCATTTCTGAAGTTAGGCATTACACTTAAATCTACGATTTCAGTCAAATGAGCTCATATGCACGGCAGGAACCTGAAGGCAGTTACATGTTTTTTCCAAAAGTGTATATACGCTACAGTGTAATAAAATATACTTATTTAAATGTTATTTCAAATTCAAAACCAAAACAAATCAAGCAAACATACCCTATATGTTTCTGTGTTCTGTCAGGAGTGAGGACACAAAACATAAAGACATTCTCTGAATATAATTGTTTCCTTCTAATAACCCAAGGAGTTGTAAAGTATCTGTTGCACTATGAGGACAACAGTACTCAGAAGGGCATTGAGTGTAGGTGTATTAATATTGAGGTATATTAATACTGACAAAAGACAATGATAGATGAAAAAATCTGAAGCATAGGTATCTGCAGAATCAGTTCTTTTTCATGTACTCTTGTGTACACTATTAAGGCATCCCCAGCCAAGCTATGAGTTACGGGTAGTTTCATTAGCTTGTTACAGATTTTTATATTGGTAATTGGCCATTTTTGTGCATTGACTACAGTCCTCGATATGTTTCTGTGCTTACAAAGCCTCTGATTTGAACTCTCAGGGACCCCTGCTGCAGTCCTGTAATTGTTCACTTTTACATACCTGCCTAGTCTGCAAGAGCTCATAGTGCACAACACTGGCATTTAAAATCAGACCACTATATATATATATATATATCTATATCACTTTCTCAAGTGATATATATTAATATCTTCCTAACTAATGCAATTTTCATTACAATTTTAAATGTGATTCTTTTCAGATTATTGCACATCCTAATATGAAGTCAGTGGAGAAATATATTTTGATCTTACTTGATCTGCCCTAGAATTGTCTATGTCTCCACTGACAGCAAACATATCTATAGAAACCAAACTACTAACTTGCATGCCTCAGTTAAATGTATAAAATCTGGTGGAGTAGTTCTGTGGGGTTTACTTCCTTAGCAAAGAAAAAGAGGTTGAGTCAAACAGTGTAAAGAAATGGGAAAACAAGGAATGTGAAAATGTTTGGACGTTAATTCTAGTTAATTGCTAATTTTAGTTCATTGTTGCAGTATCTTCTTAATGCATAATGAAAGGGAATCTCACCAGTAATACTAACTTACGAAATAGCCAATTCTGTAAGATATTTTTTAAAGGGAAAGTTACATGCTGCTTCTTTTACATCTGCAAAGCACATTGCTGTAATAATATTTATCTAATAAAATACAAACGATACATGAGAAATAGTAGAAAGCAGCAAGAACATTACCATTTCCTTCCATAAGACAAGAAGGTATGTGTTTTCTTAATAGCTCTGTACAGCTACGTTATGCAGAACAATTCTCAGTTTCATATTATAAGTATAATCAGTGAAGAACTAGAAGGATTTAGAGCCAAGACTCATTAAGAAATTTTTGTATAACTTAATAAAAGAGGGTGACATGACAAAAGACAACATAGTGGAGGAACAGCAGGAAAAAAAACACAAAAAAAAAAACAAACAAACCAAACAATAAAAACAAACAAACCAAAACAAACAGGAAAAGGAAATTTATCTACTATTTCTAGAAATGTGACTGAAACAGTTGTGAGACTTCATGGAAGATAGGCTCAGAAGTCAGTATCAGCTAAGAGGTTTCATAGAAATGAGGAATCAGAGAAAGACATTTTAAATTTTGTAATTAGTAGTCAAACAAAGAAGTAAATAAAAACAAAAGAATATATAAAATAATGAAAAATAAAAGGAATGGAAATGGTTAAAATAAAAAAAGAGCCGCATTTTGCAAAAAGCCAAAAGTGAGTGTGAGGAATACCAGTTGTTCATGGGAGTCTAGGGTAGCCAATGAGGCTGATGAATGGGAGGTAGCTCAAATGTTGCATTCTTTGTTAATCATAAACCACAGCAAATACCAAGAGCAAAAGAACTCCATCCCAGCACAGTGCCTGGACTGAAATGAGAGACATGTCAAAGTCTTCGTTAAGTCCACAAAATATGTCACTATTCATCACTATTCAGCTCTGGAGCCCTCAACACAAGGACATATACCTGATATAGTGAGTCCAGAGGAGGGCCATAAAGATGTACAGAGGGCTGGAGCACCTCTCCTGTGAGGACAGGCTGCAGGAGTTGAGTCTGTTCAGCTTGGAGAAGGCTCTAGGGAGACCTTATAGTGGCCTTCCAGTACCTGAAGGTGGCCTACAAGAAAGTTGAGGAGGGACTGTTTACAAGGCCATATAGCAATAGCATAAGGGGCAATGGTTTTAAGCTAAAGAAGGGTAGGTTTGGGTTGGACATTAGGAAGAAGTTCTTTACTATGAGGGTGTTGGAGCACTGGAACCGGTTGCCCAGAATGGTGGTGGATGCCCCATCCTGGAGACATTCAAGGTTAGGCTTGATGAGGTTCTGAGCAGCCTGATCTAGATGAAGATGCCCCTGTTTACTGTAGGGGGGTTGGACTAGATGACCTTTGGAGGTCCCTTCTAATCTGGGGCTTTCTACGATCCTATGATTTTTATGAAAGTGATTGGATACTGGGGCGATGGTGGGATAGACAGAGAGGTAGCTAATACAACAAACAAAGATTGTTCATGGTTTGACTTTCATTATTCATATTTAGCAATCACCGTAGGATTGATGAAGACAAAGCATGCACTGCAATATATTGGGTTAATATTCATGAAAAGATAGAGATGTAATATTTCTTTTTAGTTCTGCCTGTGTTGCCATTTCACTTACAGAGTTATAAATTACACTTACTGAGAGAAAAACACACAAGGTGATATGAAAACTTAAGTATAGACAGCATACTGAAGTGTGACAAACACTGACAGGGCAAATATTAAAAATAACAGTAATTCTAGAAAATGGAGAAATACTGTAGGAAATAATAGAAGTGGCATAGCAAACAAAGATACTGCCACTCTGAACAACAGACTGTTTAAAATTCTCAACATTAAGCAAGCAAGAAATTTTTAAAAGAAAAGTAGTTTAAAATCAAATCCATGGTTTATGAGCAAAAATAAAAGGCAGATGTTACTGCTATATTCCTTTTCCAAGCAGATCCTTGAAGAGATCAGAATCTGCTCTCCTCAAGTCCAATGTTTTGATCTTGCTTTTTTAGTTCCTCTCTCAGGATCCTACATAATTTCATGATCACGACATCCAAGCCTGTCTTCAACTTTCAAATCCCCAAGGACTTTACACCTGTTTGTGAGTCTGAGGTCCACTAGAACACCTGTCCTCATTAGCCCCTCCGTGACTTGCATCAGAAAGTTGTCTTTAATGCTCCCCAAGGGTCTTATTGGATTGCTTATGCCCTGCTATGTTGTTCCTCCAGCAGGTATCAGGCTGGTTGAAGTTTCCTGTGGGGACAACGTTCTGTGAATGTGAGACTGCTTACAGCCATCTGGAAAAGGCACTTGTTCCACTTGTTCTCCCCGGTCAGGCAGCCTACAGCAAACACATGCTAGTCACCCATACCACTCTGTTCTTTCATCCTCACCCATAAGCTCTCACTCAGCCCATTATCCACACCTAGGAGGAACTCCTTGCATTCCAGCTGTTTTCTCATATAGAGAGCAAGTCTTCAACTATGTCTTCCCTGTCCTTAAAGTGCTTATATTCCTCCATTGAAGCACTTATTATACGCGTCATCCCACCAAGTCATTGTGACACCAAGAACATCATAACCCTACAACAGCACACAGATCTCCAGTTTCTCATGTTATTTCCCCATACTGTGTATATCTGTGCACAGGTACCTCAGGGAAACCCCATAGTGTTCTCACTTCCCAAAAAGGGTTTGTTGTTTTGTTTTTTCATAGAAGTGCTTTGCAGGCACTTCTTTGCTTTCATGCAAATGCTGGAGGTGGTCACACTTAAGCCATGTTTCACTGGTTTTGTGTTTGCTTTCATTCACATTATTTCAGACACTTGTCAAATCTGTCTGTCATTCCCTCCCTCACAGGGCTGCTGGTAACTCTCCCTCACCTGTCTCTTTCTAGTTTAAAACCTTTCTTACCAAGTCACCCATCCCACTGGCAATAATAACTTTACCTGCCTATTCAAATGGATCTCATCTTTCCCAAAATGCAGCTTGTTCATTTTTATTAAACGGAATATGCAACATAGTGCTTTCAAGAGGGCATGAGACTCTGCAATCCAAGAAGTTCTTTTATTTCATGTATTCCCATGAAGCAATTCTAGCCTTTATTTCTCAACAGAAGCTTGTTAGTTGCCTGTGTTTGTGGCGACTGAACAACTACAAAAGAACTACTCTTTCTGTCTTGGTTTTTTTTTTATTTAGTTTAGGACATCCAATGTAAATTTGTACCAGCAAGTAGCATTACATTTTCACTATTATGTACTCCTGTTAATACCATGTAATAATATCAATTCAACTCACTCAATATCATTCTCATATGAGTCCTCAATGAATGCTAATCGGAAAAAGGAAGTCTGAAAGGGCAGTTAAAATGACTGGAGAGAAACAAACACCGAAAAAAAAAAACTAAATCATACAACTGAATAAAACTGTAATAGACTCTGCTGTAGAAGAAACCAAGGATTATCTAAGAACTTGTTGATGTTGTAGAGTAACCCAAGGATTATTTAAGTGTTTATTAATCTTTAATGAGAAGCACAAAATAATTGAAGATCCTTAGTTAAAATATAAAAGAAAGATAATTAATAGTAAGAGAAGGTTAACGTGATAATCTAGTTTCTATGGTAACCATAAGACATAAAAGGCAATGGGTGTCACTGCTGACTTGTACACAGTAGTAAAATAAAAGTTAGCGTTTCCTGGCAGGAGAGACTCTGTATCATATCCATAAGTTGTAATGAGGTTAGTTATCTCTTTAAAAGCCTTTGCACCAAACTGCCTATTGTCTACTGTATGCCAAAGAAAATAACATACCAGCAGCAGAGTTGATAATGAGGTAAACATTTGCTTAATGTGAACACATGTTATTTCACTTGGCTTCATCCCCACAAATTAATCTTATGCTGGCTTTCTTCACATAGTAGGTCGGACATGCAAAATCAACTTTAAATCACATCATCAACACCCAGGCAGAAATGGTAGTTGCTGTATTTGCTTAACTAGTTTAATTGCAGCATATATGTTACTAGGCTGTTTTCATTTAAGAGTTAACAGATTGTAGGGCGGAGACGGGACAGGTGATAACTCTAGGACCCTGAGGGGTCAGAGGGTAGCTGGTATTCCTGCTCCCTCCCTGCCACACTCTATAAAAGGGACAAGAACTTCGGGGTTTTGCTTTTCTTCCTGCCCCGATCTCTGCTGCTGGTGGCAACTGCCCCTCAGCATGGCTGGGCCTAACTCCAAGCACTCTGCACAATCCATTGCCATCCATTGGTTTTCTATATACTTGTATATCCATCTTCCCTTCATATACCTTTATCTCTGTTACTTATTCAATTTTGTTCATAGTCTTAACTTCCAATTTTGTGTGAGGCACGTTCTTCCTCATTCCCCTTTTTATCCTCCCCTAGGAGGGAAGGGGGAGAGGGAGAGAGGGATGATAGGAATCCTGCTCTGTGGGGCTTGCCCTGAGCCCTAAATGGAGACATAGGCTTTTACGGAAGAATTAAAAAAAAAAAAATCTATCTTTAAAATAAAAATGAGATATGTCCGCCAATACTTTATTCCACAAAAATTAAATAGCTTGGTATATAATTCATTGTCACTACTCCTGTAAATTTTACACATGTTGAATAAAATAAGCCTTTTTCTTTCCCCTTCCCCACTCAAAAAGCTCTGCAGTGCCAAACTTCCATCACAGAATCACAGAATGGTAGGGGTTCAAAGGGACTTCTGGGGATCATCCAGGCTATTCCAGTGCTCCATCCACCTCTAAGAAGTTTTCCCTTTTGTTCAGGTAGAACTTCGTGTGTTTTAGTTTGTGCCTGTTGGCCCTTGTCCTATCACTGGACAGGTTTTCTGACTCAGCAAATTACCCTTAGCCTTTAGTTTCCCATATTCTAGTGGTACTTTTGCCACTCCAAGAAATATTTATCTTAAGCTTGTCCTTGTAATGTTTCATCAGTCTTTTTTTCAGCCATTTATGTATATTGTTATCTGGTCAGTGAAAATAGGTTTGAATAATCTGTTATCTGACATGCAGATGCCTGGACCAGCGTATTTGTGCTTAAAGAAGCATACAGCTGTGCTGCTGATCTCAATATTCAAAAGTATATTCTGTCACTTTATATCAGCAAAGTCATTCATAAAGACTCATGTGGAAAGCATTGAGATGTTTATTTTGATGACTGCAGGTTTCTCAACTTTTGCACATTACATAAAACTGATTTTGAAAAACGAATAGAACACAATTTCATTCAAAACAACTTTTTTTCTTTAATAGAGAGATGAGTTTTTAATGTTCCAAAACAGAATTTGAATTCATCCACATGTATTTTATCAATTATATTGCCAATCTGCCTAAATTCTCCTACAGATTTTTTTAGTTATTCAGTGACAATACACATATCTAACTGACTTTTCAACATCTTCTAGCATGTCAGTGTTGTGAAGCTGGATGAAGACCTTAATTTGCTGTATATTTATGTGCAAGCTTAATCACTTTTTCTTGTCATCAAAAGAGTTGATGATATACAATATACATCCTAATATGTGCATAATCATCGGCAAAGAACAGCCTACAATACAGCAATTTTATAAATTTTGACTTAGCACAAAATGTCTCTCGTGCGAAAAATACATATTCCTTTATGCCAACTAAGTAGAACATGCAGAGAACAAGCTATTCTGTTGTAACTTTTTCATCACTGAAAGACCTAAGCAGTCTGCTTCAAACAAGGAACTGTGCCCTAACCCATTACGAAATAAAAGGAATATATTTGAAAATTTGTCTGAATAACGAAATTTTCCCGAAGCCTTCAGAGAACCTGATAGCTGATACTACTGAAGGTTTTAGATTGACCGCATAAAATTTTTGTTAAATTTCCCTTACTTGTACAAGTCCTGTCAGCTTGATCAGTGCTATGATTTAACCCCAGTAGGCAGTGAAGCACCACACAGCTGCTCACTCACTCCCTTACTGTGGGGTGAGGGAGAGGATCAGAAGGGTAAAATGAGAAAACTCATGGGTTGGCATAAAGACAATTTAATGGGAAGAACTAAAGCTGCATATGCAAGCAAAACAAAGTAAGGAATTTATTCACTACTTTCCATCAGCAAGCAGGTGTTCAGCCATCTCCTGGAAAACAGGGCTCCATCACATGTAACGGTGACTAGGGAAGAGGAATTCCATAACTCTGAACATTGCCCCCCTTTCTTCTTCTCCCAGCTTTTTGTTGCTGACCATGATGTTGTACAGTATGGGTTATCCCTTTGGTCAGTTGGGATCAACTGTCTCAGCTGTGTCTTTTCCCAACATTTTGTGCACCCCCAGCCTACTCGCTGATGGGGTAGTGTAAGAAGCATAAAAGACCTTGATTCTGTGTAAGCGCTTCTCAGTAATGACTAAAATATCCCCGAGTTATCAACACTGTTTCCAGCACAAATCCAAAACACAGCACCATATGAACTAGTATTAAGAAAATGAACTCCATCCTAGCCAAAGTCAGTACAATAAGAAGCTGAACAGATTTACTAGAAGCTTATTAGCATCAGTGCTGCCACTTAAAATTTTCCATACTTTTATCACTGAGACAATCCATAAGGTCATTATCATGCCTGAGAGGTTGTTTCTCTTTTGTAGAGATGAACATTTTCATGTGAAAAAAATCTTCTTTATATGTGCTTTGTCAAAAGCAAAGTCTTTCTGAGTCACTAGTGTCTCCTGTATTTCTGTATTTTGGTGGTAATATCATAAGTTTCCGTTGAATGGCTCTTTTGCAGCTATTCAGTAGTTTTAAGTATATCACAAGGTAGTACTGCTACTATCTGCTTCCTGATAGGTAGCTTAAATTCCATTTAGCATTTGTCAGAAACAACAGATGAATGATTTAATAGTGTCAAATTATTCACTTTGTACCAGTGATTCATGATTTCTCTTCTATCAGTTGACAAAATTTGATCATCTCCACTGAAATGTTGTGCAATAGCATCATCATAGGGGCACATATAATTTAAAGCAACTGTAGAGGTGTTTTATGTGGTGTCATTTTGCATTTTGTTGACATACTTTTCTTCATTAGTATTTTAAAACTTTCATCTAGGGTAAGCAGCTTTCTTGTTTGCCATTTCATACATTTTACTCAATATCTGTGTCATATTTATACATTAACAGCATTCTGATGAAATTATTTTTAAAAAGCCAAACACCAGAATCTTACACTTGCCTTTGACAAAGCAGAGAACCACCTCTGAGGTAATGTATGCTGACTGACTTGCATCCTGAATGACAAAAATAAAAAAAAATAGAGCATTAAATCCATCCTAGTATGATCTACTCCACCCTTCTCCTCCAGTGCAGCATTAGCTATACCTGTAACATTTCTTATATAAAAAAATGTTTTCTTTTGTTAGGCTACTACAAGATAACTACCATATAATTCCTAGTCAGTGTCCCTCTTGCCTTTTTTTTTTCAATACTTCCTATCACAGAGATACTTTTTACCAGGAGGTACTGGTCTCTGTTATGACCCCTGAAAGAATGGCACTCAGACTGTAAAGTCTCATGCTAAATGATGTTTTGAAATTATATCTATCAGGGCTAACTAAAGAGAGAAAATACCATAGATAATCTTATATCTCTGTAGTTTCTGGTAACCCTGAATTGTGCAACATTAACAGTCCTCTAGACTCCATGCTGACCCTGGCCGTGAAAAGGGTTACTCCATTTTGGTCATTTGAGCTATTACAGGATTTTCTTAGAATCATAGAATTGTAAGGGTTGGAGGGGATCTTAAAGACCATCTAGTTCCAGCCCCCATGCCCTGGACAGGGACACCTCCCACTAGATCAGGTTGCTCAGAGTCCCATCCACCCTGGCCTTAAAAACTTCCAGGGATGGGGCTTCCGCCACGTCTCTGGGCAACCTGTTCCTGGGGGCAACCTTTTCCAGTCTCTCACCACCCTCATGGTGAAGAACTTCTTCCTAACGTCCAATCTAAACCTACCCTCCTCTAGTTTCGATCCATTCCTCCTAGTCCTATCACTACCTGACATCCTGAAACGTCCCTCACCAGCTTTCTTGTAGGCCCCCTTCAGATACTGGAAGGCCACTATAAGGTCTCCTCGCAGCCTTCTTTTCTCTGGACTGAACAGACTCAACTCCTGCAGCCTGCCCTCATAGGAGAAGTGCTCCAGCCCTCTGATCATCCTCGTGGCCCTTCTCTGGACACATTCCAGCATGTCCATATCTTTCTTGTAATAGGGACTCCAGAACTGGATGCAATACTCCGGGTGGGGTCTCACGAGAGTGGAGTAGAGGGGGAGAATCACCTCCCTCGACTTGCTGGCCAAGCTTCTGTTGCTGCATCCCAGGATACGGTTGGCTTTCTGGGATGCAAGCATGCACTGATGGCTCGTGTTGAGCTTCTCATCCACCAGCATCCTCATGTCCTTTTCTTCAGAGCTGCTCTCAAGCCAGTCACTGCCCAGCCTGTATTGGTGCTTGGGATTGCCCCAACCCAGGTGCAGGACCTTGCACTTGATCTTGTTGAACTTCATGAGGTTGGCCTGGGCCCACCTCTCCAGCCTGTCAAGGTGCCTCTGGAAGGCAGCCCTTTCCTCCAGCATGTCGGCTGCCCCACACAGCTTGGTGTCGTTGGCAAATTTGCTGAGGGTGCACTCAATACCACTGTCCACGTCACCGATGAAGATGTTAAACAAGACTGGTCCCAGTAAAGAAGAAAAATCTTGAAATTTTTCTTGTACTTGAAAATTGCCATTACATTATCCCCGAGCTTTTTTTTTTTCCCTTAAGCTGAAATAAAGTTAATTCAAATTGTCTTTGTAAATCAGATTCATTAAATTTTGATACTTCTTCTTTAAGCAGGACTTTCTGTAATGATTCAGTGTTGGTTTTTTCCACAATTTTTTAACCTGAGCCACTAATCTAACTGAGATAGAACCAGACTGTGTTTTCTTCAGCTATTTATGGAAAGCAATGTCAAGTGCTCTATTAAATTTAATATAAATGGCATTAAAAGAGTTGTTGTCCTTCATAATCATCGACCAGTTTGACAAGATTTATAGCTTAAAATTCCTTGTTGTCTTTTATGTTTGTTATTGCATGCTTTGTTGTCTTCCAGGTGCTTGCAAATAGCTTTATTATTTGACATTTTCCATTTGATCTTTTAAAAAGCTAAAGAGCGTTAAGAATGACTTCCGTTAACTTCTTCTCTGCTCTTCTGAGTAATTGAATCTGAACACTTTAATGTGATACAATTGGTATTTAAATTGCAATTGTCAGGCATCGTGTGACATATAGCATCCCATAGGTTGATCATCTGGCAAGTGAACTGCATGATACATAGTGATGCAAACTGCATGATTCTGACATCTGCAAATTCTAAATTGTCTCACAGTGATATAACTAGCAAATTGCTATGGCTAGACTACATATGAATCTAGAATTTTTGCTTCTCAGCTTGTTGAAGTACTATATTAATGATTGCCACCTGAAACTCAGTAGGATGCTAATTTTATTTTCTTCCTTAAAACCGTGCTTACCAAGGTCCTTTCTTTAAATAGGAAGTCAAGGATTTGTCATTTCATACCATCAACTTCATGATTTTGTAAAGATATAGTTTTCTGGCCTCCTGATTCTTTCATCATAGTGAGTGTATTGCCTCAATAGTAGCAAAATAACCAGCTCTTAAGTATCTATTGACATAATTAATTTGAAACAAAGTGGGCAGTAAAGTGTAAATTGTTTGTCTGAATATTAACAGTTAGTATAACTTTGCATATTTGATAGTGTAAATTACAGAAACCTCTATAAATTTGGATTATTTCAAACCTCTCATGAGTGTCCATTGCTCAGAACTGCAACAGTGTCACATAGGGATAAGGGCAGTTTCTGAGCTTTTAGAACTTTACAAAGCATCACTGTTGTCATAGTTTCTATCCAAAATCTAACAAACACCTAGGACTCTTTGGAGCGGGTCCAGAAGAAGGCCACAAAAATGGTCAGAGCACTAGAACATCTCTCCTATGAAGAAAGGTTGAGAGAGTCGGGATCGTTCAGCCTGGAGAAGAGAAGGGTCTGGGAAGACCTTACTACAGCCTTAAGGGAGGCCTATGAGAAGGATGGGGACAGACTTTGTAGCAGGGCCTGTTGCAACAGGACAAAGGGTAATGGTTTTATACTAAAAGAGAGTACATTTAGACTAGGTACAAGGAAGAAATTTTTTATTTTGAGGGTGGTGAAACATGGGCACAAGTTGCCCAGAGAGTTGGTCAATACCCCATCCCAGGAAACATTTAATGTCAGGTTGGATGAGACTTTGAGAAACCTGATCTAGTTGAAGATGCCCCTGCTTATTGCAGAAGGAGTTGGCCTAGATGACCTTTAAAGGTCCCCACTAACCCAAACTATTCTCTAATTCAATGACTTCAAATTAGAAACTACACCTAAAGAAAAAAAGTAGAGATAAAAACATTTCATAGGTTCCAGAAAATACTTTTGTGTTATTTATACAGGAAGTATTTCCATTTATCCAAGTAATTTTTGCAACAGCAAGAAATTACTGATTCACATTTTGATTGTGTTGTTTTAAGAGCATGATACTGTTTAATAAATATTATTATTATTATTATTATTTGGCCACTTATTGCACAGATGAGTATTCTTATCTGATTGTAGTCTCTGCACTAGATTGCATCCTACTTTTCTGAAGTATTTTGAAACCCATATTGCACAGCAAAAAAGCTGTCCCCACTACATGTTTGTATTTTATAGACTCTCATTTATTTCAAACTCATTTTTCAGTGTGACCAACACAATTCTATGGATTTATTTTAGTTATCATTTACAAATAAAAATGAAAAACCCAAGTCAAACAGCATTCTGTAAATGAATACACATTTAGAACTGCAAGAAAGATGTTTTGAATGGACTGAATTGCAGCTGCAAGACAACCATGGCTTTATTGGGTAAGAGGAACAAATAGCTTAAGCTTATATTTAGCTTTATGCCAAAGAAGTAGCCAAACTGTATCTATTTCTGTACTTCATTTTTGTACTTTGTGATTGCATTATTTATAGCAAATTAATCTTGATTTAATTGTATCCATTTAGTAATCATTAAGTCTTTTAAAAACATTGAATTTCCTCACTACAGAGATCTCTTCTGTGCACTGATAGTTTTAGATCACCGTAACTGTATTTCTATATAAAAATATTTTCTGAATATTTGCGTTTTAAACACAAGATAAAATTTTGTGAACCAAACATAAAAGCATTCTGCAGTAAGTTTTTGTGAAAGTCATATGATCTTCTCCACAGTAAGTGGGTATATCTTGGTTTTATTAAAATTAGCTACGATTGTACATAATTGTTGGTTCTCATGGTGTAGAGTGAATTCTTTCTGACTGATATGCAAAAATTTCTCTAATTGTGTATATCTTGTTGAACCTTTGGGGGAATTTAGAGAGTCTCCTAATTCTTGCATCTTCACTGAACAAGGATAAAGTAACATTAGAGTGTAAAAAAAACAGATAAATTGATATCGTTGGCGTGTGTTGCTTCAGTTAGAAGTGAATAAATGTCATTTAGTCCTATTATCTCACATATACCACTAAAGACAGGCAGTGAACATATTAGTTATAGTAGGTTGAGCTTAAATATGGCATCTGCATGTTAGACATGTATACAATACCTAAATCATGAGATCTATAGAGTGTGGATCACTTGATGATTAGATGACAGCTGTTAAAGGATATTGTACCACACTTTTTGACAGAGAGAAAACTTAGTTGCTAAAGTCTTGCCACCAACCGGGAAGTTTTCATGAGCTCTAGGCTGCAGTCTCTGCTTCTTCTCCATATCCACAGATTCTCCCATGTGTAGATTTTTCACTCCTTTGAGTTGCCAGTGAAAGATCCGATCACTGTGCCTTGAGGTGTTCCATTACTGTATGTCGATATAGAATGCAGGCATACACTTAACACTCAATTTGTCCAAAAGAAAACTCTTTCACTATTAAGAGCTTAATAAGTGTTCAGTACAAAAGCCCTATAGTTCCACAATTTCTTACTGTTATTATTGGCCTTTAAAACCAGCAGGTACTCTCTACTCAATTAATTTTGTAGAAGATCACTTAGCAGGCATCATTTTATCACCGCTTGACAACTAAAGAATGCTTTGCTTATGTCAGCAGTGGGTTTTGTTGCTATTGCTTTATAAAAAGAAAACATAATCATAACTGTTCCTGAAACTAGTTTTATCCAAAATACAGAAAGCCTTAATATACTGCATTTAACTGTTGAACAATACAGAAGCTTGTGTGGCTGTCTATTAACACAAGAAACCATACACAGAGTTCATCTCTGTAGAGAAACACTGTGCTGTGTGAGGACAAAAGTTTATTTTAAAATTGCACGGTGTATACATTTACTGTTGAGATTGATTATATATGTTTACTGTTGAGATTGATTCATACTAAATATTTTCCTTTTGTTCAATGGATATCCTTGCAGAAGGTAAATTTGTAATAGTTTTATACTTACAATACACTGAGTGGATTGGACAGTCTAGAGTCAAAAAAAAAATTCTGTATGTTTCATTGATTTAACATATTGTCTTGGAGTGATTTTTGTCTTGGAATTTATCCTATGTCGTCTGCCCATGCCCAGAGAAATGAATTTCATGCCTGTCTATGTCTTTAAACTGAGTCTGAGAGGGGAGAGGAGAAGTTCTGTTTTTTTTTCCCCTCAAGGTTACAGGTTTTTCCTGTTGTTTTGGGAAAGTGATAACGAGGAATACTGAGAGAGGGAGGAGGCACCTTTTTTT
Organism: Baryphthengus martii; assembly: GCA_013396935.1. Classification (NCBI taxonomy): domain Eukaryota; kingdom Metazoa; phylum Chordata; class Aves; order Coraciiformes; family Momotidae; genus Baryphthengus; species Baryphthengus martii. Next base: position 56,220 of record VWZK01015004.1, on the reverse strand, counting down.
TTTTCCTGGCTTCTGGCGGCTCTCAGCTCGGTCCCCTTCGAGAGACGAGAGATGGAGTTTTTTTCTTTCCTCCTTCTGGGATTTTGGTTTCTTCTTTTTCCCTCTTCTGGACTTGGAGCATCAGAACATCGGGCTTCACTGGGAAGTTTTTTTCACCTGCCTGCAGGGGGGGTTTCCCCGGACAGATGTCTTTCCAACTCCGGGAGGAGAGAGGCCGCACTCAGGAGGACTTTGTTTCAGGTTTTTTTTTCCTTCTCTCACAGATAGCGATCTACTTGTCTAGCATTATTGTCCTTTTCTTGTGTGGTTTTTTGCTGTCTTGTTAAATAAATAGGGTTTTTTTCCCTTTTTGTTTTTTCCCCTTCACTCTCCTCCGGGGACATTTTCTTTCCCGAACCTGGTGGGGGGGAGGGGCCTGCTTTCCATCAGGGGATATTTCCTCCTCTGAATTTGTCTCGAACCGGGACACATATATTGTACACTTGCAATTCTATTCAATACAATTCATTTCTTTTTTTTTAAACTATGGTAATGGGGAAAAAAATCACTGCCATTATTTTTCCTATATTTGAACCTTTCTTGTTTTAAGAACTCGTTTCTTTAGTTTGCTGTTGGCATCTGTTATTTTTTTCTTACTTAAGTTCTTAGTGCTTGCTGGTCAACTTGTGGTAGTTTGTTTGAATGTAAAACCAGAGTGTACACAGAAAGTAATTTGAAATTCCTTTTGACACTAAGCATGGCTATGGGAGTATATCAATCTACAGTCAAGAGAACGGCACTGCTTCTTCATCTCCTTTTGTTACTATGACTTATTTCTTCCCTCTGGCTTTTCAGCTTTCTCCCAAGTTAATGGGTTCTCAACTGAGATACCTGATATCTTGTCTTGTCATTAATCACTCTGAAGTTAACAGATAGTACACCTTTCAGCACTATCTTGACTTTAACTTTGTCCACATAGTAATGAATCAAGGTCATAAAAATACCGGATGGTGCCATTTGAAAGCAAAGCCTCTTTTCTTTTTATATGAGGCAGTTTTATTTTAAGAAGATCTTTTTACATTGTTTCAAAAGAATGTCAGCCTGATTTAAGTTTGTGCTAAAAAAGCTAATTGTAGTTAGAGTTGGAAAGACCAGCATTTCCTGTAAGTAAATTTGAATGAAAGCAATTAAATTTATTATTTCTAGAAATGCAAGGCATTAAAGAAGCACATATAATTAAAGAGTGTAATACATTCCAGTCTTTTACCATGCCATTTCAATCTAGAATTTTTGTGGTTTGTCCATTACTATGTGGGCAGATTACTGGTCTGTACATTCATGATTACACATTTCATCTATGTACAGTAGTTCAAGTCAGGAGCTCCAAATAAAGAAGTTTAAATAGTTCGTAAGTTAATTTTAACCCGTGTTTCATTTGGAATCCATCCTGGAATTTGGTGGTCTTGCCTGCAAAAGAGGCAAAAAGTTCAATGCAGGGAAAAGAATGGTTACTGATTGATTATTGAGCTTACTTTTTAGAATACTACTTCTAATTTTGAACAAGCCATTATCTCAAGTGATCTTTTATCACTCTTCAGGGAGAAGGAGTTGTACCTTGGGGTTTTTGATGCATTTCAAAGAGTTCAGTTCTTGATTTAATTTTGACTCACGGTGATTTATAAATATAATAGGCCAGTATTCTGAGAAGGTAAATCCCTTAAAAACCTTTTAGCACACTCACTGTAATTACACAAAAGCAACTTTAGCTTATGTGCTAGAGCCCAATAATCAAAACATATAACGAGTATTGACATTGGAAGAAATGTTTCAAAAATTTATCTACCTATTCAAAAGTCAAAAATTCATAATATGTTAAGTATTCATAAGTATAAGCCTCCAATAACAGTTACATTCCTCCAAATGCATAAATGGATTCTATCATTATATTTACTTCATTGTTGGACCATATTGATAACTGTAGGCCTTTTACAGCTTTGCTTAATGAGATCTCTTAAAAGCACTGTCTCTGCACAAATGCATGCACACACCTCTTACAGTCATTAGAGATTTAGAGAGATTTCCATATGATAATTAATAGTAATAGTAATAGTAAACACATAGCATGACTCAAAATCATCACTACCTTCATAATTATTGTATAAATATTCAAAGTATTTAATGATACTATGGAATAAGACAGTAAATTAAGAAAAATACAAAGCTATACAAACACTGGCCAAGTAGAAGTGAGCTATGAATGAGTTAGAGTAATTGACGCAAGTAGTATAATTTTAAAATAACAAAAAAGAGCAATATGGAGGAATGGCATCCATCTATCAGAACACTTAAAAACTGCAGGTAATGAAAAGAATGACTGGTTTTTCTTGGTCTCAGCTGACACATCCCTTTTAAAAAAAAAGGAAGAAAAAAAGAAGATTGTTTCTTCCTTAGTGAACAACTGAGCAGATTAGGGGAAAAACCTCCACACAACAGTGTAGCAAACAGGAGAACAAGGCAGTGAGAAAAGAGACTGCAGCTTAAGAAGAAGACTACTGGAAAGAAATAAGGGTCAGACATCCAGGATTCTGTTGGAAAAGAACTTCCTAGGGACTAGGATGACGGTGCAGTTAGCCAAGAAACGAAGCCCAGAAATAGCTAATCTGTAGAGAAACTGTGGAAAAAGCTATCTGGCAGGGTTGCTTTCAGTTATTTTCATTTAAAACCCTAATTGTTCTAGATCATACTCTAATGAAATTTTACTCTTTCTTCTTTTTTTTTTTCCTTTTTTTTTTTTTTTTTTTGTTTGTTTGTTTGTGTTTTGTTTTTTTTAATTTAAATACCCTTCAGTTGTTATTAAGGAACTCACAGTAAAGATGTCCATCTCAAAGTGGTGACTGACTTGGTGACCTGTTCCAATATGTCTATATCTCACTGAATAAAACAAAATTCAAATACATGCCTGTGTAATTTGCATAAATTTTGTTTCTTAAGCACCATCCCTAAAGGATGGTGGCTCAATCACTTCCACGGGCAGCCTATTCCAATGCTTTACAACCCTGGCAGAGAAGAAATTTTTCCTAATATCAAATCTAAACCTCCCCTGGCATAACTTTAGTCTGTTTCCTCTTGTCCTGTCATTTGGGAGCAAAGGCCAACCCCTATCTTGCTACAGCCTCCTTTCAGGTAGTTGTAGAGAGTGATAAGTTCTCCCTAAGCCTCCTTTTCTGCAGGCTGAACAACCTCAGTTCCCTCAGTCACTCCTCATAAGGCTTGTGCTCTAAACCCTTCACCGGCTTCGTTGACCTTTGGACAAACTCCAGCACCTCAATGTCTTTCTTGTAGCAAGGGGCCAAAAACTGAACATAGTATTTGAGATGCAGCCTCAAATCAATTCTAAAAACAATTCTAAAAGATCTCAACTCATTAGTCTCTTTCAGTTTATCTTATAACATAATCCATCCAGATGGCTTTCAATTTCTTTGAGGAAATCTGAAGGAAATCAACATATAAACCAAGCCAAAACCAGCTACAGCAAAATCAGAACAAATCTGGTAGGAAAAAGAGCAAAACAAAGCAAACTAAACCTAACCAAATTAAAATTGTAAATAAAAGTATTTTTAAAACTTAATTTACTTCAAGAGGTAAACATGACTCTTTTCTTGAAGTCAGATTATCCCAAAAAATGTACTGACACGTTCTAGTATTACTTCAAAACAAAGAAATTTGCAGGTATGTGGTGTGACTCAACTTGGGGAAACTTGAGCAACTTCTACTGGAAACAGTACTTAGTGGAAGAGTGAAAAAGGACTATGGGAAGTAAGTTTTAAGTCACAGCAGAATTCTGCATAGCTCTCCAAAGGGTTGTCATGAGCTAATACTGATGGGTAACCAAACACTACACAGCTGCTCGCTCTCTTCCCCCAGGTGGGATGGGGGACGAACTCAGAAGGGTACAATTGAAAAAGCTCCTAGATTACATTAAAGATAATTTAATAGGTAAAGCAAAAAGTCATGCACAAAACTAAAGCAAAATAGGGAATTCATTCACTATTTCCCATTGGCAGGCAGGTGTTCAGCTGTTTCCAGGAAAACAGGGCGCCATCATGTGTCACAGTTACAAGGGAGGACAAACCACCTAATTCCAAATGCCCCCCACTTCCTTCTTCCTACCCTCAGCTATTCTTGCTGAATATGACATCATATGGTTATGCGATGTCCCTTTGGTCAGTTGGGATCAACTGCCCCAACTGTGTCCTCTCCCAGCTTCTCATACACTCCCAGCCTACTTGCTGATGGGGTGCTGTGAGAAGCGGAAAAGGCCTTGACACTATGTGAGCACTGCTCAAGCAATAACTGAAACATTGATGTGCTATCAACATTGATTTCAGCACAAATCCAAAACACAGCCTCATACAAGCTACTATGAAGAAAATTAACTCTATTCCAGACAAAACCTGTGCAAAAAAAATAAGCTTAGTATATTTATAAGTGAATAAAAATCAAGGATATGAAGAAAGCAGAAGATAGACTTTGAAAATTTAGCAGAGTGAAGGGAAAGGAAGAAAACATCAACTTTTTGATTTGTTGGATCAGGTGGGCTTTGGTGACAGATGAAATTTTGTCTTGTAAATCAATGTTCTGAATAAAATGAAAACAACATTTTTCTGTAACAGGATAAGTAATATCAACAAGATACAGATTTGGATAGCAAGGCAATAGGTTGATGCATAATCTTGAAGTGCTTTCTGAAGTGGGTATCATAAGTCCTTCTGTATATATATGTACCAGATTGCCTTTTTCTTTGCTGGTTAGAGGCTAAATATGCTATGATTAGCTGGCTGGCAGTATCTCACATCTGTGGGAGAGTGTAATGCTTCTGTAGTGCACTGAATATGTGATTTTTGCTATTAAAAGTAGAAGTCTTGGGGCTGTGTGCTGACCCAGCAATGCAGGGGCTCAGCTTTACCTTGGCCTGAGCTACATTTCACAACTGCTGCTTCCCCTCTTCCAGCTTTGGCTCTGGGGATGGTCCCTCTAAGGAGCAAGGGACTACTCATCCCACCTCCTGCAGTCAATGCTAGGCAAATAATAGACCTTTGAGTGTGTGGGTCTGAGGAACCTGGATGCCAAGGTTTCAGCTGGCAGCCTGGGAGGAGGATGTTTTCTATGATTAGAAAATATATTTAAAAAAAACTCAAAAAATTCACACCCAAAACCTCCTAGGCTTGAGACACAGGAGAACAAAATCCCTTCCATGAGTATCATACTTACCATCAAGAAGGCATCAAGATACCCATAAGTCTCATACCTAAGGCTTGAATATTTATCACTTTGTTATTGAGAAAGACAGAAACTGTCAACATTGTGCTCCAGAGAGACACTGGAAGAGTGAACATAGCACCAGAGAAAGGAGAATATTAGGAAGCTTTATTCTGTAGGTATGTTAGGGCTTTTAGGTGTTCCTATATTAAGTAGAGAATATGGACTATCATACAGTTAAAACATTAGTTGAACTAGCAGTAAATTATTAGCTCATATAGTGCTTCCTTTTGCCCATAATATTTTATGCATAACATGTCACTCCCAGTATCTACCAAATTCATAACACAGGTAAGCTGAAGCAATTTTTATCCAGTCAAAATATGCAATGTATTGACCTCTGTGACCCCTATGCCATTTTCTGACTTCTGCTAGTTCTTGATCTAGTTAAATCCATCCTAGTTTCCTCATTTGATATCACCCCAGTTCAGCCTCAGCCTAAACACCCGCAGAAGAATAACACTGATTATTAAATAACAAGTGAAACAAGAAGGTGTAGCTAAAACCTTTATTGCTTTTTTGGTTCCATCAAATTCCTAGAATGTGTAGAGTACTGTTTTCTCGTACAAACGTTAGATGTGTCAACTAGGAATGAAGAGGAATGAGGCACTGCTGCTGGACTTGCCACTCACAAACAAAGAAGATTTGACTGCAATATCTCAGTTAGTGATGGCCTTGGCTGCATTTATCACAATACTGGAGAGTTTGGGATTCTGCTGAGCGCACTGAAGGTTAGTACTAAGGCAAAGGTTTCAGATTTTAGAAGAGCAAACTTAAGCTCTCTTAGAGCTCGTTTGGGAAGGATTCTGTGGGAAGCTTCTGTGGAGGATAAAGGAGATAGCAAGCGTTGGGAGTTTTTCAAGAATATTCTCCTGGAAGCAGAAAAACAGTTCATTCCCTTTAAAGGTAAGGGAAGTAGGTAGAGCAAGAGACCCCCTTGTCTTAACTGCGAGCTTCTAAGTCTGTTTTAAACCAAAAGAAAGGTACCATAGATGGAAAAGCAGATGAATACTTATTCAGAACTACAAGGGCATTTCCAGGGTGTGCAGAGATGCAGGTGAGCCATCCTGCAGGAATATCTGAATGGGCTGGAAGAGTGAGCTAACAAGGACAGAAGTTCATCAAGGACAAGTATTGTACATGAGAAAACATAATCCAGGAGTGCAGCACAGGCTGGGATCTACTTGGCTGGAGTAGCTCTGTGGAAAGGGACCTGGGGGTCCTGGTGGACAACAAGCTCAATACAATTGAGCAGTGTGCTGCTGCAGCAAAGAAAGCCAATAGGATGTGGGTTGCATCAACAAGGATATCACCAGAGAGAAAGAAATCATTATTCCACTCTTCCCTTTCTACAAGAAGTCATGCGAAAAAGACAAGAGGTAATGGGTACAAGTTACTCCTGGGGAGATTCTGAATAAACACAAAAGAAAACTTTTTCACAATAAGAACAATCAGTTATTGGAATAACCTCCTCAGGGAAGTGGTAGATTTCACACCACTGTTGTTGTGGTTTAAGAGTTAACAAATTGAGGGGGGACAGACAGGTGGTAACTGTAGGACCCTGAGGGGTCAGAGGGCAGCTAGTATTCCCTCCCCTTCCCTGCCACACTCTATAAAAAGGACAGGACGTTCGGATTGTGCTCTCTTTTCTATCTCGCTCGGGCTGTGCTGCTGCTGGGACCACATCTCGGAGCAGCCAGGCCTGACTCCATGTGCTCTGCACAATCCATCACCATCCAAAAGCTTGTTTTGTATATGCTTGTATATCCCTTTTCCCTTCATATTCCTTTTCCCTGTTTATCTCTGTTACTTATGAAATTTTGTTTATAGTCTTAACTTCCAGTTTCATGTGAGGCACTTCCTTCCTCATTCCTCTTTTTATCTTCCCTTGGGAGGGAAGGGGGAGGGGGAGAGAGGGCTGATAGGAATCCTACTCTGTGGGGCTTGCCCTGAGCCTTAAATGGAGACAACTGTACACCTTTAAGATTCAGCTGGACAGGGTACTGGACCATGTTATATAGACTGTGGTTTTGCCAAGAAAATTTGAACCAGATAATCCTTGAGGTCCTTTCCAATCTAGCATTCTATGTTTCTGTGGCTCTACGATCTTCGAGAACAGTGTCTTTGGAGATGTAGCTCTAGTCATTCAGCATCAGAAACAGTGGCATTAGTGTGTAGCACTTAAATAACTCCATAGTTAATTTAGCTAATGTTTACAGTTCAGATTTAGTTCCTAAGAATTCATGCATCTAAAAAGTAACACAGCAGATTGAATGGAGCTGTCCAGACTGATAACACTGTATATTGAATAGGGCTGAAGAGCTCTATCTTGAATTAATTAGGATTGCATTTATTCCCTCTGAAAATTGAGTAGTTTTAAAATCAGACGGGCAATTATAAGCAAAGTATTTGTGAACACATGTCCGTTTCCTAGTGCTATCTCAAATATTTAATTTTACTTTGTTTAAAGGTTTTTCTGACCCTTCAAAAATAGTGCAATTGGTACATTTTGTTAGTACACCTCTCAAACCCCTTTTGTTTTAGCTAACTTGTGCTGAGCGTATGTGTATTTCAATAATTCTCTGCAATGCTATAGTATACTACCTTTTTCTGCTATGAAGTGGGAAAAATGAAGTTAGCAACTGTGAGAAAAACCTGACTCAGCTAGAGCTTTGAATTGGACCTTTCTTTAATTCAAAAGAGCATGAGTTGCTAAAGCTATGTTTTATAAAAGCATAAAGAGAACAATGAACTTTTAAAGAGAGACATTATGACAAAGCCAAATTAAAATAAATAGTCCTTTGTTGTGTATTTTCTTCCAGTTTTTCCATAATTTCCCCAATTCTTTTGTCAATCTAGTTCTCTGTGTTGAAATAATTTCTACAGTTCATTTCCTGGGACCACAGGAAAAATATCTCTCTGCCATTCACCCTGGTGCTTTAGCAAATTCTTTGCTTGGTGAACGTGTTGCTCACTGTTGCTCACAGTTCTATCTGCATTCCTGCAACTTCAATTGTACTCAGGAGTCATTTCACCATTTCCCTCTAGCAGCTTTCTTCTAATCGCTGGTGTAGTAGACAGGAAAAGTTGAAACAGACAATGTTCCTCTACTCTGCTCACTCACATGCTTTTAAAAAGAATTTAACATGTGCTACTTACTTACACTGTCATTTTATATGTACTAAAAAACTTTTCCATTCTGAATTCCCTCCACCAGAAATACAAGCTTCCTTTAAGAATTAAAGTTTCTTGCATAATGACATCCCACCATAAATTTGTGCTCTGGGAAATATTTCCAGACACAAAGTCACAGATTGATAACACCACTATTCAATACACTAATCTTTCTCCCAGGCTAATAATTAATTACTACTGATGGAGAAAGGATTCTAGAATTCATTGCACAGTTTTCTTTATTCTTCAAAACACTGACATGTTTAAAATCTCAAAATATTGTTTTCGTGTGAGATATTAACTAAAGTAATACAAACTAAGATTGATTTTTCAAAAAACAACAAACTCATTTATTATTCACTGTTATGGCTTTTGATAAAATGTACGATTAGGACTTAAAAAGTGACACCTTTAAGACCTTCAGGCTTTCTTGCAGTTTTATGTTTGAAATTTAACACCTTAGGGTCCTAGCTCAAAGTCTGATCCTATGGCAGGATTTAATAACATCTATCTCTATACCTTCAAAGTAGGTGTGGTGATTTTGGGTGGAATAGTTAATTTTCTTCACAGCTAAATAGAATGGGTCAATGTTCTGGATTTGTATTGGAAACAGAGCTCATAATTCAGGGATGTTTCAGTTATTACTGAGCAGTGCTTACATAGAGTCAAGGCCTCTTCTGCTCCTCTTCCCCAGCTGAGGGCTGAGGGTGTACAAAAAGTTGGAAAGAGATGCCGCTGGGACAGCTGAGCCCAACTAACCAAAGAGATATTCCATGCCACATGACATCATGGTCAGCAATAAAACCAGGGGGAAGGAAGGCAGGGGAGCCACCTCTCACTCCCAGCCTGCTGGTGGAGAAGTGAGTGAGCAGCTGTGTTGGTGATTAGTTGACGGCTGGGATTAAACCACAAGAGTAGATTGTTGAGAAGATGGATCCAGGCTTGCCACAGTAGTGCATGGTGGGAAAATGAGAGCCAACAGGCATAAGCCAAAACAAGAAAGGATCAAACTGAATATTAGGAAAATCTCTGTTATTATGTGTGGGCTGTCAAGAACAGGAACAGATTGCCCAGAGAGATTATAGTCTCCATCTTTGGTGTTTTGGAAGACTAGAGTAGACAAAGCCCAGACTAACCTGGTCTAATTGCATAGTTTGTCTTTCTTTGAGCAGGAGGTTGGACTACAGACTTCCTAATGTCCCTGCCTTTACACTCTGTGATAACAGTGGTGAAAAAAATCTTAAAAAAAATGTGAATAAAAATATTTAGAACCACTTTTAATTTCAAATTAGAAATAACCCCAGAAGTAAAACACATACCAAGTCTATGTCATTAAGAGCAACCTGCTGTTTATACACAATGAGAGTGTTTTTACAATGAAATTTTGAATTTTTTTCATTTTCCATGGAATTCATTAGTCCAGAGAGAGAAAGAGAAGTCTGACTCTGGACACCAGGACACCAAGACAGGTATTTCACATCCTTTTCTGTGAAAGGGATAAGAATCTTGAACATACTACATATGAGAAGGTCAACATGACCTGGCAATGTGCATTTATAGGCAGAAAGCAAATTGCATCCTGGGGCTGCCTCTAAAAAGCATGGCCAGCAGGCTGAGGGAGGTAATTCTCCCCCTCTACTCTGCTCTCAAGAGACCCCACCTGGAGTAGTGTTCAATTCAGGAGCCACTAGCATAAGAAAGTCATGGTCCTGCTTGAGACAATCCGGAGGAGGGCCACAAAAATGATCAGGGGGCTGAAGCGCCTACCCTATGAAGAAACACTGAGAGAGTTGGAGTTGTTCAGCCAGGAGAAGGGGATTCAAGGAGACCTTTACACTGGCTTTCCAAAACTATAAGAAAGATGGGAAGAGACTCTTTCTTAGAGAGTGTAGTGACAGGACAAGGAGTAATGGTTTCAAACTGAAAGAAGATAAATTTAGATTAGATAGTAGGAAGAAATTCTTTACTGTGAGGGTGGTGAAACACGGGAACAGGTTGCCCAGAGAAGTGGTGGATGCCTCCTCCTTGGAAGTGTTCAAGGCCAGACTGGATGGTGTTTTGAGCAACCTGGTCTAGTGGAAGGTATACATTAGATACCTTCACAAGGGGTGAGAACTAGGTGATATTTAAGATCTTGTCCAACCCAAGCCATTCTATGATTCCCTAACCTCTGGACAACAAAGCCATTTCTCTCACATTGTATTTCTGCTCTCTCTTACTCAGTAAGTATGTAAATAGAGAATCTATACTGTTTCCTAATAGACTTCTGCAAGTGAGCACACTGAACAATTTTAGTCTTACGTACTTTTAATAATACTGAATACACATAGTGGGGCTTCTACATTTGCATACAAATAAATTATGTCTTTTTGTCATCTGGGGGCTTTACTGAGAAAACATAGCCCATGCGCTAAAGTGGAGTATAGTCTTGAAAGCAGGTGAAAGCTTATGCTGCTAGCTCTATGATGCCACCACATTGTTCTCAAAACAATTCAAATTTTGTCATCCTATCAACAATCTGCTATTTGATATTGCAATACTTTCCAGAAAGCAGTAACATAGTGTACCCACTTCACTCACTTTTACCCTGGTTCCAGACTTCTATTGCTTGAGTTGAATCAGTAGGAAGAAAGCACATAACTCTAGCATCCACATGCAAGGAAGTAAGAGGCGAGCTTTCTAAAAATACTTCCTAGGCATGTTTGAATGAAGAAAATCTCTGGCAGGCAATCTATTCAAAATTGTGTGAGTACAGTGGCAATTATATTTTTCATCATTAATTAAAATGCAAAGGACCATAGACTTACAGACTAATATTATTTATTTCAGGATACGGGAGTGAATGTCTTGACACAATCTGTTTCAATAGTAGCTGACTGTTGGTGTCATATGATGTGTCAACAGAACACAATACCTAATCTACATAATTAATGAAACTCAAACGCTAGAACACGTGAAAAATGTGTGCAGTTATTGTTTTTTACTTTGAGTAAGTGATGACAATACACATTTCAAATTTAGTAAGACGTATTTACTTATTTTAGAGAATTAGCAATGAAACAGAATTTTAAAAATGACATCACTAGCTCCAGGAGGGTTACATTTTATAGAATCAATACTACTGCAAACAATTCAGTAAAATAATGTCTGTCTTTTTTTAAAGGGAAATCGCTCTGAGTGCCCATGATATACAGACTATTAAATATACAAAAACCCAATTTATCTTTCAAGGAGATAACGACAACCTATGAATTATGACAGAGTCACTATTTCAAAAGCTTTTCAGAGATTTCAGAAAGCTTTGATAATTCCTTTGTTCATTTGCCTGATAGATTGTATTGCTTTTAAAATGAAGTTAAGTCCTAAAATTCCTTATTTGCTGAACTGTTGGAACATAATACCAATTAAAGCAAACCTGGATCTTTTAAATTTAAAACATTTTCAAAGTGAATGGAGATTGCAGATGAAAATTAAAATATTGTATAGGAAAAAATGAAAATATTACATTAATTACTGTAAGCAGTTGCTTGCTTAGTATGTCCATGAATTAAATCCCTAAAAGTATAGATAGGAATACATATTTGAAATTGCTTTTCTTCCAAGATACAAAAAATAATTTCACTGGCGTTTTTTTCCAAACAGCAATCAGCCATTTCAAAACATGTTTTATCACCTTGCCAGTAAAACCAACAGACTGAAAAAGATTATTTTTATCAATTATCCTTTACAGCTTGCTGCAAAGTGAATGCTTTTGAAGATAAATCTGTGGTAAAACTATATTCTCTGACTATCTGTAATCCTTTCATTTGGCAAACTTTCAGATATTCTTTGTCGACTAGCTGCATGTTATTCAACATTAGCTGTCTAGAATTTGGTATCTAACCTGAAATACTTGCTCAATTTGCCATGTTTAGTCAGAAGAAAAACAATTCTTTGCCTCTGTCCTAGATTTTTTTTTTTTTTTTTTTGATGGAATGAAACACCTTCTAGAAGTGTCGAGTTTCAACTGTTGGTTTTAACAAGGGTTAGACTGAACTTCTAGTTTGTATATGGCTCAAGCTATACTCTATGAACTTGCATTTTATATATTACAGAGCACAGGCTTCCCAAATGGTGAGTGAAAATAGTCTTCTAATGCTGTAGATTTCTTACTTGCTTTTGAAGCATTCTTCTTATTATCCCAGCAAGTGTCTACTATACTAAACCCACAACAGTTTTTTTAAAACTTTCCCTGCCTTTCATTTCATTTGGTTTTGTTTTCTTGCTTCCATTATATGTGTCAGTATACATTGATATTTAAATAGAGGTTCTGGGAAAAAAATCTCTGCATATATAAAGCCCCACAAAATACAGTACAATTGAAATCTTGAGTAATCTGTGCAGAAAATATTTCAATAGTAATACATATATATACAATTCTTGGTTTCTAACCCTTTTCCAGATGCTATGCTCACCCTTTCCTTACTCCTTTTACTGATATTGGCATCAAGAGTGTTATGGTGAGTGTTGCTGTGAGCATCTGGAGTCCTTCACCAGGATGCATATAGTGTTTGTGCTGATGGTTTCATATTTTGTGCTGTAGGATCTACTTAGGATGATATGTATTTACTGCCATGCTTAATAGCTTTCTTTTTCTTCATTGGGCTGCAGTTCCACATCACATCTGAATTTACTGTACATGGTGGGGTTTATGTATGTTAGACATTTTTTTGTTGTTGTTCTTTTTGTTCTCCTTAAGTCCAGTTTTGCTTTTCTTGAACTGTTCACTAGTGAGTTGTTTACAGCAGTGGGGACTACAGTGCCAAGCTTGTTCCTCACCTCTTATTATTCCATACCTGTACTGTCCTGTGCTGTATGCTGTGGCTACAATTTTCAAGGCCATTTTTACCATACCAGGTCTGTATTTCTTTGTATTACATCACTATGTTAGAGTCATAAACCTGTGGTGGTACTGTCAGCATTTAAGGATGACTATCCTTTTTATGAGAGACCATCCAGACCCTATTCTTCTCTCAGTATTAGTGCCCTGGCATGTAGTCATGTACTGGCCACATTCTTATCAACAGTAATTCCAGAATTTCCAGATGATGCAGTACTCTGCCTAGTATCCAGGGATTCTAATGCTCTCAATTTATCCCATTAAATAATGCTAATGAGTGACAAATTTGGCCCCAGGAAATGGAAATATACCCCAAAAGTCATTGGAAACTAAAAGTTATAGAGCTAAGAAACTTTGAATGGTCAAAAGCTGATTTTCTTGAAAAAGGTATAATACTCTGTTGTTTCTTAGAGTCTAATAACATTATCAACTGCTACAATAACCAGAGCTGATCCTTCTAGATAATTTTTTGTAGAATGTACAGATGTACAAAATTAATTATCTAATTTTAAATAATATTTCTTTTGTTTTTCTGGTTTTCTTCTATAGGTGCTCTTAGGGATTTTTTTTTTTCACAAGATTAGCTCATTACAATAAATTAATGCATAATCTAGAAGATGGGAAGACAAATTTGGATTATGAGATGTTGTGATGTGGTCACTTGACAACATAGCACACATTTTATCTGTATGAACAGCCTTCATTTTATGCATTAACACAACTGAGGCCTCTTGGGATTTTTCGTAACAATGAATATTCTTAAATTGTAGTAGCTAGGATAAAACATCAGCAATATGGAAATAAGTTAAAAACATCTTTTTCTCACCAACAGCATAAAGGTTATAAACTGCTTTTCTAAACAGCTATTCTCAGTGGTTTTTTCCTCCTCTGTCTCCCAGGATACAGAAGGTATCAAAACAGGGATACGCAGCCCATCCTAGTGCTTCTGTGTTACTGTCATGGGCTCCTCTACTCCTTCGATTCAGGAGCACTTTTTGCTCTCACTTTCTATACCACCTGCTCGCTCCTCCTCCTCCTCAATATATTCAATCTCCCCTGCTGCCTCAGGCTTCGTCTTATTTAGCATGTGTCCCTAGTCTCTGCAGTTGCCTACGGGCACACCTTCCCAGAATATATTCCTATCATTTACATCTCTTCCTTAACCTTACCTTGCGTATTGAATTTCAAGTGGATATGCGTCCTGAAGATCTGTTTCCCAGGTCTTTAGCAGTTGCTTCAAATCTACAGTCATGTTTCTGGACATTGTTAAGCAAATTGGTAAGAAATAATTTCAGCTAAAATCCTCTTTCACTATAATAGAAGGACTTTGCCATTTAGACTTCGATTTCTGAAGACCATGGAAAAAAATAAATGCATATATCCTATGTCAAAGACTTGAACGATAAATTATCTTTCAATAAGATTATTTCCCATGTCAATTTATTTCTTTTTCGTTGTAAACCTGCATCTACATTACTATAAATTACAAAAATAAAATATATGATGTCTAACAATAATTAACAATTAACTGCAAAACTGTAGAGACAAATGAATCACTGATTTCAACCATTCACATCCATCAAACTAATTCTGAAAAAAAAAAAAAAGGGATTCATAAGAATTAGTGAATTCTAAAGGTTCAAGTTGTTTGAAGGAATTAAAGAATTTAAATAACTACATGATTGAGGACTGTGAAAACTTGACAGTAGTGGAAATGTGAACATTCTTGTTATGTTCCGTATTTACAGGTGTGTATAATATACTAGTGCTGTGAGCTGCATTTGACTGCAGGTGTATTTCGTTGATTTGAAGATGATGTACAAAGATGTAAGTGACTTAGTACCCGCTTCCCAAAACTTTTTTTGTCTTCTCACACAATCCAGTTTTGACTGCAAACGAGAGAAGGCCAACATACACATGATATAATGTGTTACAGAGGAAAGTGCTCAAGTGTTCTTATGAATTCATTTGATTTTTCAGCTGATAAATACTTTGTTTCATCAGTTAACTGGCTGTGGTAACTTTGAGGCTAGAGGACAAAGATAATCTCACCTGTCATGTGCTTCTAGAAAGTCTATATATTAGCAGAGAAATACCAAAATGCCAGCTCCAGCTGATGCTTTATGTAAGGCTCTTCTTCCTGTATTCATATAACTAAATGAACTGCTGACAATCAATATTTAAACTATTGCATCTTTAGTTTATTCTACATTCAGAGGAATTCTTGAAAATATTAGTGCTGAAAGCATGTATAATAATAATAATAATAATAACAATAATAATAATAATAATAATACACTAAAAAACCCTGGATAGTTTTATAGGTTTACATTTATTATGTTGTAGTCATGATTGCTGAATATTGAGGTATATAGTACAGACATGCTAGTGCGAGTTTTTAAAAGTGTTTTAAGGAACTTCCAGATGCAGGTCAGTTTATTATAGCTCTCAATAGGTATTAGGCTAAAGCTTTTGGTGTCCAAATATCTGAAATCTGCAATTGATTTATGATTTCTACTTTGTAGGAAAGAAAACTGAGGAATTTGCTGAATGTGTTTATTATATCTACTGACAAATTTTATCAATATCAGTTCATCATGTTTTATAGGATTTCTTTTGATTTACACCAGATCACATGAGGTAATACTAAGATAAATTAGCAAAGAAACACAATTATGCCTAAAAATTAGGATGTATGTCATTTTGCATGTTTGCATAAGTGAATTAAAAATAACCAATTCTAACTTATATCACTTTATCAAAGAAAAGCACATCAAGAGGGCAGTCGGAATTTATTATTACACAGACTAAAGTAACCCTGCTATCGCAGATTTAACAATAGTTTTTCAAAAATGTAAGATTGATTTATGTATTTTACCTTCTAGAATTATTATTTATCACCATATTTTATAGTCCTAGCAATCGAATTTCCATTCTAAAGGTTCTTAGATAATTTTTGAAAATGGGACTTCATAGGATATCAAAGTATTTAAGTCACCTCAAAAACAAAATGTAGAATTTGATATGGAGTTGCCAACAATACTTTATTCAAGATATAGTAAGGAATGAAATAGTCTAGTTATACTGGAAGAGACTTTTAAGTGAGCATAGCACATTCATTTTGTATGTCAACTCATTTAGATTTTTCTTAAATGTCATTCAGACTCTTTATGTGTTTTTTAAAATTTCATCTAATTTTGTGGTGCTGGAAAGGTAAGTGCTAACAATCATAAAAATAACCAGATTGTAAATAATGGGGCTAAAATTATTTGTGTTGTGAGTATTCATAAAATAGAATGTCTCAAAGTGTTTTGAGTCGTTCAGAGTAATTCCGCCCCATGTATGCATAATTCTATGCATTTCTTCAAAATCATTGTGCATTCAGTGCTTTCTGAAGGGGTTTTGCTCTTTCTAGTCCTTTTTGGTCTCCATTTTAAAGAAAAATAAAAAATCTGAAGAAAATTAATTTATTTTTTTAACTTAACTAAAAAAATACTGATTTTCCATGTAGTAATAGGGGTTTTGTTTTAGCTGTGAGGAACAAAATCCACAGGCAAATCAAAACTGATGGGGAAAAAAATATACATTTATTAGACAGAAACAGTTGAGAAAAAAAGCAAACAAATAAAACCCCGTGTTTTGTCTGCAAAAACTGTTTTGTCCTTACAAAAGTTCTTTTGCTTAATAATGTAGAGAATTTTTAATGTTCCCAAAGAATCTATTGAAGAGATAACTTCACCAATATTATACTAGGAATCTCAAGCTGCTTCATTTTTTGTTCAGTTGTGCCATAGATGTTACTTATCGGGGTTATACTGATAAGGTAAACTGATTTTTGAATCTCAAGCAGAAAATGTAGAAACTTTCTACATTGTCCCAACTAGAAACACGTAAGTTCTATCTGTCATTTACTCTACTGATCTCAGATATTCAATGAATGCAAAGGTGATGATGATGATGACGACAAATACAAATACATTTTCTTTTCCACTTTTCACTTAGAAGAAAGTCTAGATAAATTTGCTACCGTCTTTCATTATATTATATTATGAAGTTACTGCTTTTCAAGATAATAGATAGTGAATTAAAAAAAAACCAGCACAACAACAACAACAAAAAAAAAACAGAAACAAAAAAAACCAACCAACCAAACAAAAAAAAATCCCACAAAAATACCAACATGGATGTAGGAGCAAAAGTTACACTTTAAGTTAGATGAAAAACATTACTCAGTTGTTTAATATGGTCTTGGAAACATACACCATTGTGACTCTGCATGGTATTGAAGGTATAGTCTTTCTACATCTTTCATATAAATTTCAAATGTTATTACTAATTTTTTCTACTACAGATATCAAAGATTTGAACCATACCATTAAAACACTTATCTGACCACATAACAGACCACAAATCATGCTCAAAGGGTTAGAATCTTGTATTGAATTTTAAGAGATCTATTTCTAGGTTTCATACTTTGTAATACTTCTGCTTATTTTGCCTGCAATGGAAGCAGACTGGCTATTTGAATGGAGTTGGTAGAGCTGCAAGTATATGGACACAAGTTTATATTACTTGTTTTTCCGTTTGTTTGGGTTTTTATACCTTCCCTTGCAATAATGTTTCCATCATCACTTATTCTTGATTTTAAACTCATCCATTTACTAATCACAACATTTCCCCCTCTTTTTCCTATACAGCACTTTTACACAAACCTTTAAAATGAACATTTCTCCATTTTGGGATTCTATTGCATGTACATTGGCTTTCCCACTAAATTATAGTTCCTTCTTTCTTTCTTTTTCATTATAACACATTTCTCCTTTTGTATACTTTGATTGGAGATAAAAAGCCTGCATATTGATGTATTTTTTTTGGTAATAAAATGTTAAAATAAATAGAACCTTAATCTTATTGTTACTAGGATTATATCAAATTGCACAAAAGTTTCACTCTTTTTTTTTTAACTTCTGTTTATTTTGTTGATCTACACTGAGTCTTTTCAAATAATATAATGTTTAACTTCCTTATAATGCTGCATTGACTGGCAAGTGGGCAAATATGAAGAGAAGAAAAATGAAAAATACATATTTTTTAAAACTTGTAATAGTGTCTAAATATGTCTATGTGGATACAAATAATCTTTAATGAATATATAAAAGAAAAATAAAATATATTAAGATCTGGACCTTTCTCTTACTAAGCTTTTAGTGTCTCAGTTGTGAAGTAAACTGAGAATATATCTATTTTCACAGTTAATAATTTAAATATAGTTATAGAAACTAAAAGTCTTTAGAATATCCTGAATTACAGATTAGACTACTTCAACAGCTAATGAGGTATTTTGGTGAGCCTATGCAGGTGCCTATCATGTTTAGTCTGGAGAATATTAAACAGTACAGTTGTCCCACCAGGAAATCTGTACTTCCCATCCTCCTCCCTTAAGTAAGTGAAATATCAGGAAAATATTACAAGTTTTAGTCCTTCTTTAGAGAAAAAAGAGAGTTGAGAACAATTTACCCTCATTATGCTTAATGATCAAGTTAACTCAGTTTCAGGAAAACATTTATTCAAATTTTCAGCTAAAAATTGCTGCTCAAAAATTCAAGAGAGAAGGCCTAAATCCCAGATTTACCAATGGAACAACCTTATTTTAGCATTGTTTTTGGTTTGAAATAGATATATAAGCTAAAGAGCTTCCAAAGGTTTGACCTTTGAAAAAGAATCAAGTTGAGAAAACAACAGAACAACTCAGACCCTAAAGAAAAGCAGAAGCCCCAAGGTCTCCATCACCAAAAATTTAAAAGTGGTAGGATTTCAATAGGTGGCTAGTCATTGCCACTGAGAACTATTGAAGCTGCTACTCATTACTCCACTAAATAGAAGAGAAGAAAATATGGCTTCACAAAGAACATAAAGGTTCAGGACCTTTCAGTTTCCAATGGGATTTTTATAGACATCCATAGAAGTCATAAGTAACACCTTGCCCGTTGAGAATTGAATAGACTTGTAGTGTTCCTTGAGGCGTGTTCCCTTTCTTGTATTATTAAGCTCTTCAGGAGGGATGTTGCTTTTCACTTCTAGCTGGCCATAAACACACAGGCAATAAAGCAGAAAAGACTGGATCATATTTGTTCTAAATATAATATTATTTTCTTCTTCAGGGATTTTTATTTACTTTCACTAATTTCTTTTTAATTTAGTTTTACTAATTTGTATTTTCATTTACTAATAGATACTTTTATTTTCTGTAATAGCTCTTGACAATCAGGAAATATACATCCCTGTATTAGTAATATAAACAACTAATGATCATTTTACCCCTTTGTCTCTTCTGTTATGTTTTTTTTCTGTGCAATTTATTCCTGCTGCTTTGCCCACAACAATTTAAGTGAAACGGTTTCTGTTTCCACAAGAAACTTCTCAGATATTTCTAAATATCTTTTTCTGCTCAATGATTCTACCTTGATTCCCATCCATATTAGATTGATCAACAATTTTCTGTACATTGCAAACCTAGGGAAAAATTGAACCTCTTAGATTCTCTTCTCTTCCTTCTCTACTCTGGCTGCATGCCTAGGTTTTGCCCAGCCCTTTATGGTATGCCTTTGCCCAGTGTGCCTACCTTCACTTGGGAGATACACTCTGGTATGAAATTTCAATTGTCTCTGTCTTGAGTCATCTTCTTTACTCAGAATGGTATGAAGTATTTAATTTTAGTCACTAGTGATGTACACAAAACAGCACTTTAAAATCTCTCACCAATATTTATGATGTTTTATTTCCTGTGAACCATGAGAAAGTATTTGGGTCTCCACTGAAAAGTGAGCAAATAAGTAAAATCTTGGTTTACTGTCCAATAGATTCCCTTCTGTTTCAGTTCACTAAGCATTTGCCACTTTATTAGTGTCTAGTATCCACTTATGTACAGTTTTATACTTAATATTTTCATGTAAGTTTATTTTCATATTTCATACTTTTCCAATTTGAAATGACACAGACTTTTGTATTTTAATGAAGAAAATTTCTGTCCCACTCAGTGTATTGACTTGGTCTATTATCATTTTGAATTTTAATTAAAAAAAATAAATGTATCTCCCATTCATATCTTTATAAATCATACTGAATAATGTCAGGCACAATGCTAGTCCATGAATTTCACGAAAGAGCTCCTCATCTCTAAGAGGTGGAATACTTCAGAATTCAGAAGTATTGAGCCTCTCACAGAAGTATGTGAGCCATCAGGAACATACCTTGCATTTAAGTATAGGAAGGTCTTGTCACTTGAGGGGCAGCTGAAGAAATGAATTAATACTGTCTGGAGAAACTGTTGCTGTAGAGAAAGGAATGCTTAATCACTGCATTTTTTAAAACTGCCTTCTCAAAAGATGGATAAGTAACCATATAATTTTACTGTAGTAAAAAACATGGAGTATTAATGAATTCACTGTTAATGGACATACATAATGGAAAAGCTCAATATGAGCCAAGAATGTGCAAAGGCAGCCCAGAGTCATAGAAAGCCAACCATATCCTGGGCTGTACCAAAAGAAGCATGGCCATCAGGTTGAGGGAGGTGATTCTGCCCCTCTACTTCACTTTCATGAGACCCCACCTGGAGTACTGTGTCCAGCTGTGGGGCCCCCAACATAAGAAAGATCTGTTTGAGTGGGTCTAGAGGAAGGCTATAGATATGATCAGAGGACTGGAATGCCTCTCCTACAAGGACAGGCTGAGACAGTTTAGGATTGTTCAGCCTGGAGAAGAGAAGGCTCTGGGAAGACCTTATTGTGGCCTTCCAGTGTCCAAAGGGGGTCTCCAAGAAACCATGGGAGGGACTTTTTGCAAGGGCTCGTAGTGAGGGATAATGGCTTCAACCTGGAAGAGGGTAGATTCAGATTAGAAATTAGGAAGAAGTTCTTCACTCTGAGGGTGATGAGGCACTGGAACAGGTTGCCTAGAGAAGTTGTGGATGTCCCATCACTGGATGTATTTAAGACCAGGTTGGATGGGGCCTTGCACAACCTGGGAGGTATCTCTCCCATGGCAGGGGGCTGGAACTAGATGATCTTTAAGGTCCCTTCCAACCCAAACTATTTTATGATTCCATACTTAGATTTGCTTCTGTACCTCATATATGGTAAAAACCAGAAGCTGGCTGCAAAGAGAAAGGCAATCTAGAATTTCTGTGAGTGGGCAGCATTGGTGTTCCTGATAAAAGTCACAGCTGTCAATTTGAACTTTATGGCTATACTCTCTGGTCCTAGCAACAATTTGAACACCCTTTTCTGCAACAAACTGAGGCACTAGGAAGTGATTTTAGTCTAGGAATAGTATATTGCTCTGTTGTAACTGGGGTGATGCCTTGTTCTTGACCAAGGGAATAATAGCCTTCCAGAGTCAGTGACAGCCCATGCTCACTGCCTTAGCAGTGGTCAGGGCGGTGTCAGCTCAGAATCAGCCCAGGCCTGCTTGTTTCGGCTATTTTAGAGTTTCTGAACACTATGGTTAGACAAAATAAGAAGTAAAACTGAAAGTCTGCAGGCACTCTTGATGAGTTTTTCCAGCAGTACTGTTATTTACTCTCTAGTAGGCTTTCCTATGATGGAAGCTAATGTTCTTCTCATTCGTTTGCTTCCAAAATATCTGTTTTCAATTATGCTGATTGGAGCTTAAAGTACATCAGTGAGCTTTGATACAACCTATTCGGTCTAAAATTGAGATTGTAGCCCTTACAATCTTTCATGAAGATTTGCACTTACTCTCATATGAAACCTAGATTCACAGTGCCTTAAGTAGATTTCATTTTGATTCAAACTTTATTGAAACTTCATATGCAGAAAGAAAGGTGTCATTCATTGGTTTTGATTAGAAATTGATATGAAGATGCAAAGTAATAATGTATTCCAAAGATGCTTTTAAGTGTATCAATACAATTATTGGTATATTTCATGATCTGGATATATAAGGCAAGACCTCGTGATTCAGTAATGCTTTTAAACAAACAAACAAAAAATTCTTTCCACAAAGATAAATTTAAAAAATACTTTTCAGTTTTATGTTTAAAAGAAAGAGTAGCTGACAAAACTCAGGAAAGTAAAAACAAGGAGTGAACTGGATCAGATTAAGTATAATATAATGAGCTATGCAGGTAGGGATTAGTTTAATTGCAGAAATACTTTCATTTAACTACAATCTTATGATTCTCAGATAAAAAAAAGCCTTATTTTGATATTAGTTTTATAGTGAACAAGGATGCTAAACATTAATAATGGCACAACATAAGAAGGTCATGATGTGGGGGTTTCTATAATTTCAGTTGTGAAACTGAACATATTAAAATATTAACGATATTTTTAACAATTGAAATATCACAGTTGTCTTCATTCCTAGGCTTTATTCTATTTACTCTGTATCTTGGACTTTGATTGTAGCTCCTGGCAACCACTTGTTTCATTTAAACTAAAAATAGATCTCTCTCTCACTAAACAGTTCCTTTTTCATGCTAACCCTGAAACATTATTGCTTCATTCTAACTAAAATACAAATAAGTGAATGTATATAGATGTAGCATATGCTGTTTCCTGAAATAGGCTACTGTGCCTTTTGCATAACTACTCTAGAAAATACTGATTTTTCATTAGAGGAGTTACAATTAAAAAGTACTGAGATCATATTAAAATATCATAGAATCAGTGAATTATTGAGGCTGGAATAGACCTCTGAGATCATCAAGTCCAGCCTGTGACTTAACACCACATCATCAACTAGGCCATGGCACTAAGTGCCACGTCCAATCTTTCCTTAAACACCTCCAGGGATGGTGACTCCACCACTTCCCTGGGCACTTCCTTTCCAGTGTTTAATCACCCTTTCTGTGAGGAAGTGCTTCCTAATATCTAACCTAAACTTCCCCTGGCACAGCTTTATTTAGGCCATGCCCTCTCATCCTGTCACTAGTTGCCTGGGAGAAGAGCCTGACCCCCACCTGACTACAACTTCCCTTCAGGTAGTTGTAGAGAGTGATGAGGTCTCCCCTGAGTCTCCTCTTCTCCAGGCTAAACAACTCCAGCTCCCTTAGCCTCTCCTCGTAAGACTTTCCCTCCAGTCCCTTCACCAGCCTTGTTGCTCTCCTCTGGACCCACTCCAGCACCTCAAGATCTTTCTTGAAGAGAGCGGCCCAGAACTGCACATAGGACTCGAGGTGAGGCCTCACCAGTGCTGAGTACAGGAGGAGAATTCCATCCTACTCCTGCTGGCCACACTATTCCTGATACTAGCCAGGATGCCATTGGCCTTCCGTGCCACCTAGGCATGGAAGGCCAATGTATATGTATATGCATATGCTAATGCAATCTTTCACATATTTTAATCATTGGAAAGAGAAATGGTTGTATAAATATGAAATCCATAAATACTTCTATCAAAAATAAAAACTATTTTAATCAATGGTCTCAGATATTTATATTAGTGGTACTATGTGGTATTTTAATAAACTGATTGATGCTTATCGATGGTGCCAGCAATGTTCTTTGACTTTTAAGGAATTGTCATTATAACACAGTAGCGAAACTAATGAAGACTAGCAGGGATATGGTTAAACAAGGAAGGGCTAGGACTTTTTCGTCCTTTGATTTTGGTGAAGGTTCTTATTCTTTTCACATATAAAAAAAGTACAAAATGCTGGAAATAAGGTTCATTTCCTTATACTAGTATTCATGAGCTTTCATATTGTTCTATAGGATGATCTTTACTGATTCCTGCTTTTTAATCTTCCACAATTTTTATTTTATTGAAGTAAAATAAACAAGACTTCACTGTATTTAAAGACCATGGCAAAGCGATCCTATTGATAGTGTCTTTAATTTCTTGACTTTTCCTCTTTAATCAGGATATTCAATCAAGCTAATAACTAGTTTTTCTCATACTGAAGTTTCCTGAATCTGCTATCTCCCATTAGAACATGGTTTCTACAATTATTTTCCTGGGAATTTGAACAATATATCATAGCTTTGAGCAGCTAATTACTCATCAGTGAACATTAAAAGGTGTTCAGTCTCTTTTTGGATCTGACTGAGGGAAGAATTACTTCTGCTGAAACTGTTGGCAACAGAAATACACAGCATCTATGTCAAAATACTACGCCTATACTATATTGTTATTGATTTCAAAGTAAAATAGAAGGTCATGCATCAAATCAGTTAAAGGAATTTGCCTTGCACTATTTTAAATTTCTCTAAGTTCTTCAGAATGTGTATAAACATTTTTAATACATGCTTGCCATTTGGACCAATGTGTTGTTCCCAACTGTATTGTTCATTGCTTAAATATTGTCCTCCTTCAGTGGTTTGCATTTGACTTTGGATTATACAGATCTATTTTTATCCTGTCCCTTCTTTACCTTGCTTCTAACAACAACATTGAAGAGATTAGTAAATGTTAGCATGGCTGTAAGTTAAGCATTTATTTAAAAAAGAAGGTAAACACTTTTTTTTTTTCCATCCTTGAACTGTGCATTTTTTCCTTGTTTTCTCTCTCATGCTATGATTAACAATATCTCCTCTCTATTCTTCTTCCAGCTACTTTTAGTCTTCCCTGCAGGAAAGCTGCACTATCTCTTCTTCCAGAAGAACTTTTCCTAGTTTTGCTGCAAATGATCAGAGCATTATCAAAAAGATACCTCTTTCATCTTGATTTCACCAACTGAATTTCATTTTTCTGTATTATTTGTCTAATTTTTCCCATCCAGCATCATTGTTTAACATAAGGTTAAGAAATTCTTGGTAATGTTGGCAGACAAAAATGGGGAGGATTGAATGCATTCAGGAGTAGTAAAAATGGCAGAAACAACTCATTAATCCATCTGGCTTGTAGAACAGTATTTTCTGGCTTTCCTTTAGGGATCACTGTTTTACTGATTTGCCTTCTGTTTAGTATTGTGAGTGGGACAGGAGTAACCGTTATTGTCAAATGTGCCCAATAAAAGGGGAAGAAATAAATAAGGAATAAATAGATAAATATATAAATAAGAAAGAGGAAAAATCATAAATAAGATGAGCATTGATATATAACCTTATCTGTAAGTACTGCCAGGGTACAATGTTTAGTTGTACAACAGGACAGCTAAATACTAAATTGAGTAATAAGAAACAATTGAACAATTCATCTCATTTCACGTTGCAAATGTTCTTTTATACATGCCCTAATATCAGTCAATGACCTTGCTCTGAGGAATGCCTATCTTAGTTTTTCTTATTAGCAAGTCCTAACATCTGCAAGTTGCAATATACTTTTACTGCAATTTGGTTACTATGGTGATGAGGGATCGCAACAAATTCACAAAAGATTCTTTGAATGTCCTCTGATGCTAAAGGGAAGTGAATAATATGTCCTAAAAGATAGATTCAATTCCTTTTGCCTTATTGGAACAACTATTTCCAATGAACTGACTGATAAAAAGGAAATTGTGCTTGACCTTTTTTCTGCTAATGGTATTTTCTTGTATAGTCTTTGTTGCATCAGCTATTCTGGTATATAATAGAGACAAAGTGAGATATTTGGATCTCCTGGTAAATGTTGTTCCACATACTTATGGTTGCTCTATATAGCTAGACTGTTGGTAAGAAAATTATTAGAGGCTCACTTACGTATCTACTAATTGTTTTACAATGAATCATCTATGTTTACCTTATATTTTACAAATCTACTAAAAGCACAATGTTTACCATTTCAAAATTACATGTCTTTTTGTAAAGTATAACTTACTCTTTTATAAATGTCTATTTTTAATTCATTTGATTCAAGTGACTAAAAATGCAGAATCAATACACACTACTACTTCAGAATAATGTAATGTCACTGCAACAGCAAATTATTGAAAAATGTGCCTGATGTAATCCATAAGTATGTGTTATGAAGGTGGTTTAAACCAGAGTACCATAGCATAAGATATGAAAAAAAGCATATTTGCTACATAATTTTGCAGAAGTAAATGGAAGTAAATTCTTAACTTTTATAATTTTGCTGTATCTTTTATGTTCACAATTAAAATTGTCCAAAATACTTAGGCAGCTCATAATTGTTGAGGTACACACACAGCTTAATAAACCTCTCCCTGGGGTTACAATAAGTGAACTGAACATGGGAAACTACTGGACATAACATGAGAAGTTGCTGATCTTAACAAATAACTGAGTGGCTGAACACCAATAGTGATGATTGGATTTCAAATGGCTAGGGGAGAATTTTGTGAGAGACAGGAAATCCTCAAGGATAATTAAAAGGGGGGAACTGGGAACACTTTTTGGATTATTTTCTTGCAAGGCCAACAGAGCTTGGGTAACCTGTCGGTAATCCCACATAAAGGCAAAATTATCTAGGTAACCATGTCAGAAATGCTGAATTTATGTATGGAGGTGACAGAACTGGGGCCAATGGGGACAACACTTAGGTAAGACAAACTCTTAGGTAAGAGTTGTTTATCTGGGAGAAGAAAAGGCTGAAGACAGGCAAAGATCAAGATGGATGGGAAGAGTACAAATATGGGAAAATGCAGAGCATAAGTGATAAAAGGGCTGGCTGAGTGTAAGCCAGCTGCTGCTCATTACATTTCTCTTCTTGATCTTGCATGCGATCACTGCAGTCTGTTTTTCTTTACTCTTCTGAGTTACCACCCTTCCTGGTGTGCAGGAGTGGCCTTTTAAGATGGACTAGCCAGCAACTATAATGACACCTAAATTTGGAATGACTTGAGGTCTGAGCCAGAAAGTTGGCAAGAAGTTCAGGAGATATGGTTATCAGGCAGACTTAAAACCTATGCCAATAATTGAGGGACCCACTAATATGAGTTTATCTGTGCCCTTAGAAAATGAGGGAATGTGTATGTTTGCTGGTGAACTTCAATACTGACTAGCTAGAAAGAAGGAAGAAGTTTGAGCCATTGTTACTGTTCATGCTCATGTGAGGACTGTTTGTGTTTATGTGTGGGGAAAGACACTGCTTTTCACATTGAACCATGTGGGCACAGTGTCTGTAGCGTGTGTGTGCGCGCACCTGCTGAGAGTACATTCAGCTTCACTACTGGCTGGATCTGTAAACAAGAATGGGAACAAACTCCTTGGTCTGAAAGTCCACTGAGTTCAACTTCCCTTAATCATAACTACTGTGACAGAGATGTCCAGTGACTGTTCAGACTCCCGGGACTATGGTTTCAGTTCTCCTCTTCTATTTGCTACAGATGAGATTAGTCACTTCCACATAATTCTACCATGCTGATTCACCAAAACAAACAAAACATGCAAAAATTTTTTCAGTTCTTTGCTTTTTAAATGGTGATAATTTGCAGATGTGACAGTTAGTAACTGGAGCTTCACAGTGTAAACAATTTTTTTAAAAAACACAATAAATAAAAGTCTTTCAATCCCTCCTAAAATTTAAAAAAAATAAAAAAAAATTAAATAAGAATTTATGATAAATACTAGAGAAATATAGCATAGTGACAAGGTGATGTTTATAGAAAGCATATTAAGAAGCATTATTCACTGAAACAGTCCGTATTTTTTTTTTTCAGGTCCATTTTGTGAGGAGCCTGGTGATCCTTGTGCATCTCAGCCGTGCCTGAATGGGGGCATATGCCAATATAATCAGTCTGGATATGTTTGTGATTGTCCTGCTGGTTTTCTTGGTCACAGTTGTGAAATTGATATCAATGAATGTTCTTCAAGACCATGTCAGAACAGAGGTACATGTATCGATTTGCCAAATGTGAGTATAAACTTCAGAGCTCTCTGTTTGAATATAGCATCACAGAATGATAGAATGGTTAGGTTTGGAAGGGGTCTTTACAGACCGTGGACAATTCCAATCCTCCTGCCATGAGCAAGGACATTTTCCACTAGACCAGGTTGCTCAAAGTCCCATCCAACCTAAATTTGAGCACTTCCAGGGATGGGATATCCACAACTTCTCTCAGAAATCTGTTTCAGTGTCTCGCCACCTTCAGAGTAAAGAATTTCTTCCCAATATCTAATTTAGATCTACACTCCTTTCATTTATAAGAGTTAGCCCTTATGCTACCACTACAGGTAAGAAGTTTTATAAGCCCCTTTCAAGAACTGAAAGGCCTCAGTAAGATCTCTCCGGAACCTTTTGTTCTTCAGGTGGAACAATTACAATTCTCTCAGCCTTTCTTCATAGCCATTTTTTGTGACACTCCTCTGGACTTGTTCTAACAGGCCCATGTCTTTCTTGCGCTGGGGTCCCCAGACCTGAACACAGTACTCCAGATGAGGTCTCATGAGAGTGGAGTAAAATGGAAGAATCACCTTCTTTGACCTGCTGACAACACTTCTTCTTGCAGCACCAGGATACAGTTGGCTTTTTGGGCTGCAAGTGCACATTCCTGGCTCATATCCAATTTTTTCATCCATCCATATCACCAAGTCCTTCTCCCCAGGGCTGGTCTTAATGCATTCATCATCCAGTTTGTATTGATATCGATGATTGCTCTGACCCAGGTGCAGGACCTTAAACTTGGCCTTGTTGAACTCATGAGGTTCACACTGGCCCCCTTCTAAAACCTGTCAAGGTCTCTCTGTATTCCCTTTAGTGAATCAATTACACCATTCAGTTTGGTGTCATCCATAAGCTTGCTGAGGGTGCACACAATCCCACTGTCTGTGTCATTAAGAGTGATATTAAACAGTAACAGTACTGATACGGGCCCAAGAAGGATACCACTTGTTATTGGTCTGCATTTAGTCATAGAGCTGTTGAATGGGGCTTTTTGGAAATGGCCATCCAGCCAAATCTTTATTCATTGAATAGCCCATCTATCAAACCCATATCTCTTCAATTTAGCAACAATGATTTTGCACAGGACAACGTCAAAGGCCTTAGAGAAGTCAAGGTAGATGTCATTAGTTGTTCTTTCCTTATCCATCAATGCGATCATTCCATTGTAGAAAGCCACCAGATTAGTCAGGCATGATTGGTCCACTTTGAAGTCCTTTTTTCCTCTCTTGTAAAATCTCCTGATATAAAGCATGCTATGCATCGGACACCTTTATTAACTAGTGGTTGTTTCCTATTGTTGCTTTTTCTGTGATATCTGGTTTAAATTCCTTTTTTTTTTTTTTCTTTTTTTCAAAGTTGTATTTTTAATTGCTTTCAATTAAATTGCTGAAATTAAATTTCATTAATTGCTGTCAATTTTCTTTCATTAGCATGACTAATGCAAATAGCAGTAATTATACAGCACCAAAATAGTGAAAGAGTTCTAAAGCTCAGTTATCACACACCAGCGATACATACTCCCTCAAAGAGAGAGCAAAACAGACATCTACATTGCTGAACATGCTGAATAGATTTCTAAATCATACAATCTGACTAAGTATTTTGTCTAGTAGATATACTAGCACATAATGTTTCATACAGTCATTTCTGTAGACAAACAGATGTAGTAGAAATCTCTCAGTAGATGCTAAAATAAAGTTCTCCAATCATGCATTTAACATCGGTTGTAAAGAACACATAAACACTTCCAGTGCAACTGGATGAACAAACCCCTATATATTTTTCCTTTACTTTCTGACGTCAAAATGCCTATAAAGAACATTATACAAAATTATTGGTGAGAGCATCAGTTCTAAGAAATCTTTTTTTTTTTTTTTTTTTTATTTAAAAATAACTTACTGTTCTTGCTGTGTAAATTACAGATTGCAGTGACTGACATGTTTTTCATCATCATAGAGAAACATAGTCTCTGCGCTTCATATTGAAGGGGAAAAAGGATACACATTTTTTTCTTTCCGACTGTAGTTAGTGAATACTGTTTGGCATCTGATGGACTTTGTGCAGTTACTGTTCGATAGATGCAAGCATTACATTGGAACAAATTCAGAACTGAGGAAAAACCCTAAATGGATTATAAAGCTCCTTCTTGATTCAGTTACAAAATCACAAAGCCAGACAGATTTAGAGCTGCTATATTTCCAGCTAGAAAACCTCAACTCTGGAATAATCTGTGCTGGGAGGCCTACTGCACTTGTCCTAAATTATGTTTGTAACCTATTTGGGGCTAGGACTGCTTTTTGTCCTATCTTTGTAGACTGTTTAATTTGATGAAACCCTGACCTAGTTAGACTCTCTATAGTAATGGGAGTAAACATTAATTTCTATATTGCCTTGGGTACAGCAAATAATTATTTCTGATTTCCTTCTCTGTAGGATGTGACATGTATCTGTCTGCCAATATTCACTGGCAAGTTCTGTGAGAGAATACTGAATCCATGTGAATCGTTGCCTTGCTTAAATAATGCAACTTGTGTAGCGCTACAGCAGAACTATAACTGCCGGTAAGATAAGAAATTAATCTATTTCAATACTTTATTGGATCACTTGATGGCATCCCACTGATTGCAAAAATAAAAGGCATTGTTAGTCAGACCCAATACAGAAAACTATAAACTTTTATTGAAGAACTTTTTATTTTTCATGCCTATTGTGTTAGTCTTCTTGAAAACTCCTGAAGTGCTAAAAAAGATTTAAAGCATTTAAGGAGTTGCAAATTGTTTTATCATTAATTCTGTAGGATAAAATATATATATCCTGACACGTTGATAAGGGAGACACACTACAGGTAGTACTCCCATTCAGGTTGTATGATGCTTACGTTGTTTCTGAAAGGGTAAGACAATCGATTTAATTTCTAATTCACAGACATGGATTAGTAGGTCTTAGATTGATCCTTCAAGCAGCATATCAAAAAATGCCTTATTCCAAAAGATCGTGTTAAAAATCATCCACCTGAAAATGACAGAAGTGAGCCAGTATGTGATTTCATTCTATTTTAAATAGCTTTTTAGATATTTTCTTACACCACTAAGGAGTACAATTTGTCCTCTTCCCATTTGTTTGGCTTTTATCTGGCTTCTTGAAGTAGATTTTGCTAAGCATTACTGAAGTCCAGTAATTAACTTTCAAATTTTAGGATATTCATAAAAGCAGAAAATTGAAAGCTGTGGTACACAAAAGCCTGAAAACACATTATAAATGAACTTAGAAACTGCAAATACATAACAGAAACGCAGAACATAAAGTTACAGTCCATCAGAAGAGATTCAGCTGAGAAGCCTGAAAATTAAAATGTAAGTAGAATTATGTTTACAAAAACATAAGAAGAAAAAAGAGACAATTTTATTCATACTTACATGTAAATACATATATACTTACATAGGCACACATACAAACACATAGTTAGATCTTCCCATATAGATACATATAGCACAGAATAACTGTGTTATCATTTATTTTCTAATATTTTAAACCAAGATATAAGCAACTAATAATTTACTATTATGTAGCCAGTCTTTTATACAGTATGTTTGTGCATGAATTAGTATAAGATGGTGTCTGAACATTTAAATACATGCATAACATGAACAATTAAGATGTAAATTGCCTTTCTTTTCTTAAAAAAAAAAATGTATATATATCCCAGCTTTGTGTACAATGCAGATTGAATAATTTATAATTTCACAAAGCACTGGTAGAAATGGTTGGTACTGTGAATCTCATTGTACTATTGAAACTGGTTAATAAAAATAGCTATGGAAAGGCATGGTGATTTAACAGTCTTTCCTTTGATATACTGTGTGGGAATAAGAGTGGAAGTCATTATTTAGATCAATATAACAGAAAGGAAAAAATGGACAATTAACAACCCATTTATATTGATTATCAATGGAATCACTTAAATTATGTGGTAAAGCTAGATGCTAGAAGGTTTAGTTTTGTGTTCAGATGAGACAATCTTTTTACTACTAATATAAAGCATTAAGATCCTACTAATATCAATTTAGATTTCACCTTTAATATTTGTCTATTACTCATGCTTTCACATCTACTGTCTCTAAAATATGTATCTGACAAGACAGACAAGACACATTTGTGCAGAGCTAATTTGAGATAGTTTATCAGCTTATAGATTTTAACACTAAGAACGCTCTAAAAAGAGAGAAATAACATATCAGAGAGAACACTATGAATAGAGTAATGAAGGGTCTATCCTTCAACTTTGTACTACACCAAGTGCTTGTCCCTATACATGTTGTTTAAGTAAAAATTTTGGGTAGGGTTCTACCCACGTAGATTTCCCTAGCATCCAAACTGTGCACCAGACTTTCCTGGTGAGGAAATAGAACTTTAGAAAGGGATTCCTTTTCCAAAGAGAAATATCCAGGATAGGTGAGATGAAGCATCTTCTGAAGGTTCTCATTTTCTCTGTACAGAGCTACAGAGAAAATCTAGACCGATGTCATAAACCAGTTACTAGAACTTCAGACTTTTAATGCTAGATAAATATAGCAGCATTAGAAATTGGTTTCAATGCCCAGTTATCAGAGACCTCAAAAGATCATCTGGACTAACCTTTTGTGGGAAAAGGAGCTTAAACAAGTGCATCTAGCCTTCTGCTCAATCCTATATTGAAAACTTTCAGTACTCAGCCTTAGCTTTGCCGTTCAAACCTGAAGGCTCCAATTTAGTTATTGCAATAATTTTTAGTATTTATTTCCTCTTTTTCCTTTTTTTTCAAGAAATTAAAATCAGTTCTGTACCACTTTAATCCCAAATATTTAATACATGTAAATTCTGTATTTATTTATGCCTGTATACTTGGAAGGAGGCATTTAGGTGAAAGAGAGCATTCTGAGAGAGTATGATTCACTTTTCACAAGAAGAACAAATTCAGTAATGTGACTGTGTGAGCTGCAGT
Organism: Baryphthengus martii; assembly: GCA_013396935.1. Taxonomy (NCBI): domain Eukaryota; kingdom Metazoa; phylum Chordata; class Aves; order Coraciiformes; family Momotidae; genus Baryphthengus; species Baryphthengus martii. The sequence continues at coordinate 23,098 of VWZK01015004.1, read as the reverse complement.
CTTCCCAAAGCCACAGTGCTGAAATGTAGAGGAGATGTCAACTTATAGAGTGGGCCAACAGTCAGCAGGTTCTACTATTTTTAGGGTTCAAAATTCTCTTTGTAAGTTTATGTCCTGCATTAGCTACTTGAAAAACAGTGGATTTCAGAAGACCTAGAGAAACAGTGGTTTAACAGTTTCAGTTTTATTGAGTCACGGACATAGAAGTTTTCAGACAGCGAGTCATGCTTTAATTCATTTTACCCAAAGGAAACCTACCATTAATTATGTTGCTTTATTCCGAAGGTTTGGAGCTGCTCATTAAAAGTTTTAAGCAGAGATTTTGTTTCATTTTTTGGTAATAATTGTCAAATACTGTGGATTATGACTGTCTAGCTAAACCAAATAAAACTGCCTGAGTTTCATTTGGTGTAATACTACTACCTGATCCAGTTTTACAGCATTTTAACATTTTCAATAAATGTAATGGCATTTAGCTCACATGTATATAAGAATTCAAATAATAGCTGAATTGACCTTTTATACTCCTTGTTTTGTTTTGCTTGCCCCTATTTTATGTTCTTCTCTTTATGCTCAAGCTTCATTCTGCATCACCATCTGGGTTTCTCTCTACATATCCTTTCTGCTTTGGGAATGTAGTCATTTTCCATTCTAAACATATAACCAAACAGACTCAATTTAATTTTCTTCACTTCAGTTATGATGTATGACTATCTTGTATACTAATTCCATCCTTTCAGTCTTGATACCATATACAACTTTGTGCTAAGAATCTGATAGCAGCATTTTTTATTATATATCAGAATTTAAGGTGAATTCAAAAGGCAGTGAACAAGGATATATATCACAATAAACTGTGATTGTTTACTTTGTATCTTCTATTATCTATATTCCTTAGGACAATAAAAAGTCACAAAAAATATCAGAGTGTTCTGAGAAAATTTTCTCTCTTAGTGTCATCTTTGCAACTTTACTGTCAACTTTCTTGCTGTTAATTTAGTCTTACCTTCTCTGAAATTGGTATGTCTACTGCAAACCAGCAATAAAAACAAAGATAATAAAAATGAGCAAAAATAAAAAGTAAAAGAAACAAATATAAAAATTAGAAGAAGCACTTCCTAAAATTGGCTTAGTAAACTAGTTATTTTATGAAACAGTGATAGATTACCTAAACAGACTGAACCAAGAAAGCCAGGAGCTCTTTTACCTGATTTCAGATCATAGGTAAAAATAAATCAGTAAAACAAAAGCTGTAGTTGTGCTGCTCTGATTTGAAGTATTATGTAAAAATGGAATTATAAAAGCCAGACTTTTTTTTACATTCCTTTTATATATAAATATATGGTGCTATAATAAAAAGGACTTGATCTAAGTACTTTTGTTTAGAGGAAAAAATAAGTAAATAATTATCTATATTTTTTAACATGATGAAATAAAAACAGCTAAGTATTATGGAAAACCCCCTTTAGGTACAATATGTGAACCAGAAATTTATAAGGAATACACTTTAAAAGAATTTTGATTTCAAGTACTTGAAATGGTAGCAATATAATTATAGGATTTATATACAGCTTTTTTTTTTCAAGAGGATGATGAGGAGATTGTGTAGTCCATTGGTACTTGCACATACTTTTTGTGTCTATACTACCCTCAAAGAATATAATTAGAGAAGGTTTTCCTATACCCACCTATCTCTGTCCAAATGGTCCTACATATGGACTGTGTGGATGTTCTCCAGAGGTTTCTGGGGACAGCCTATTTAACTGGTCCTACACATGGACTGTGTGGATGTTCTCCAGAGGTTTCTGGGGACAGCCTATTTAACACTTCAACAAAGGTTAACAAGTGACTTAAGCTTCTGGACACACTAGATGCCTCTGTGCATCCCTCAGAGGCATAGCCATATCCACTGATTAGGCATCTTTAACTGATTTAGAAAATACAGTTTACTCAGATACTTTCTATTAAATGTTGTTGCCTCTTTGCTGTTGAAAATAGATCCTTTACCTTTTTTTATGCTACATAACTGTGAGAGGCCACATGTATTCAAAACCAGAGATGGCGTTATTTTTTAAAATGGGGAAACAAGAAACATGGCTGAATCTCATGTTCATTAGGAGCAAGAGCACAGGAAAAACAAACAAGCAAACAAACCAGAAGCAATTCTGTATCATCTTCACAATTGCCAGTTTCTGGGCTTAGTCGTTAGAAAATGTACTCCTCAGAAAGAGCTAAAGAAACTTCCCATCTGTTACGTTTGGGTTCCTTCATAACCACAAATTTTCACCTAACTGGTAATTTCCTTTCTCTTCTACGTAAATCTTTTCTTTCCATTCTACCAGAAAGAGTCTTTAGACAGAAGAACATGCTAAGCATGTCTGTGAGAATATATTGAGTGAATTTGACAGGGATTATGTATTTATCAAAACACAAAAGAGCTTTTTCAGTCTGGACTTTACTTTTTGCACATTTCAAGCAAGATATAAATATTCAAATATTTTTCCACACTGCTCCATTATTGCTGTTGAATTTACTTTTGTTTACTACCCATTTGAATCTCATCTTGTTTCTTTGCATATAAGGGATTTTTTTTAAACACTGGAGGGCTAGATAAGAAAAGAATTTTCTTCTAATAATGACAAGTGCTGACATGAAGCAGAAGAAATGTCTGCAAATACTTTTGCCATAGAAGAGTTACCCATGACTCCACTGACATCACAAGAGAATGCTTGTTTTTATCTATAAAGAAAATACCGAATAGCAATTAGGTAAACACAAAAACAGTCATGCATTGTTCTTGCCACAGATTCCTTATCTTGTTCCTTACATACGTAAGTACGTCATTATTGACTCCTTGTTAATCACTAGTAACAATTGATGATAACTACTTTAAAGATCATTTATCATCGTATTTCTTATTTTTCTCTCTGATGGTTTAATTGATCAATCCTTTCTAATAGATTTCCAAAACCTAATTTATAGCTTTTTATTAAAGATTACCTCATTCTAGATTGTTTTTTTATTTCTGGAAGATTATATGAAGTACTAACATGAAAATGTTTTAATCAATGCTAAAAAATATTTTATGGAGAGGCAAAAATATCCAGAATCATGTACTATTTTTTAATTGATTGAGAATATGTTCTGTTTATTTAAAACAACGTTAAGAGATCTGCTTTGTTACTGCAAGAACATTATTTAATAGAATTACGGAACGTAATTAAATACAATTAGTTTTTAAAATGCAAGTCCTCTAAAATACACTGGTGTATTTGCAGCTGCATGCCAGGATTCACTGGAAAGAACTGTGAGGAAGTAATTGACTACTGCAGGCTGCTCAGCATCAACTGTCTGAATGAAGGATTGTGTCTTAATATAATTGGAGGATTCACTGTAAGTAATTTAATACATGTTAAACTAATTCAGTGCTCCAAAGTATAAAAGCTTCAGACAAGCAGAACTTGAAATGCATTCATTACTCTAAGAGACAAGAGCAACATACATTTATGTGTTTTATTTATTTAAATCAATAACACAGGGATGCTTCACCTGGGTAATATGGATTCTTTTATTACTTTTCTACTGAGATCATGTTTTGTACTATATTGAGTAAGAGAATTGAAGAGTACTTTTATAGTAAAAAGAATATATAACTAATTGTGGTCCAGTGCTATTATCCACACAGATGATAATCACAGCTCTGTTGCAACCTTTAAAAAAACATTGCATGAACTGAGAACATCTGTTGCCATTGTTTTAACCAGAGTCAAATTAGTAATCTAAATGTAAGTACATTTAAACTTAATATAGACTTAAACGTTCAATCACAAAACTGCAGAACAGTTGAGTTTGATTCCAACTGACAATTTGAAAAAAAAAAAAAGTAATTCTGGTTGTTTTAACTCAAAATAGCTCCTGAATATGTTGAACAAGACCCATCATGTACTAAAGTTCTTCTGGCTATAGCTTGTCAAAACAGAAGAATTAATAGTTCATTCAACAGTAGTAATTTGGAAAAACTTAAAGGTTACTCGAAACAAATACTGATTCTGCAAATAACAGCAGATGATCACAGAATCAGGGAATGGTTGAGGTTGGAAAGGACCTCTGGAGGTCATCTTGTCCACCACCTCACACAAGCAAGGCCAGCTAGAGCCATTTATCTAGTCCTAGTCTAGTACTCTGAGTGTTCAGATAAAATATATTAGGACATTACTCAGTGTTTCAGGGAGTAGGAGGAGCACTCTACTCTGTAACGGAAGGAGAGCTGGAACTCAGGATGGCAGCAAATCCATGAGGGACAGTGTCCTTGCCAACAAAGGGCACATTCCTGCAATACCCACTAGAGTACAGCCAATCCATGGATTCAGCCAAATGTCTGGTGATCACCAGACAAGTCCATGGTGATGACTTTTTGGTTTGTGGTCAAGCTGGGTAGTCAAGTCAACAGATCAGAATCAGCAAGATACAAAGTTGGATATAGGCATACTGACAAAATAGCTTTGGAAAGGATCTAGTGCAAAAGTCTAAGAAATGTAGCTCATGAGTAATTGAATGAAAATCCGAGTGTGTGAATCTCGGAGGCTAGTTCTGTTTTCACAATAGGGTGATCCAAGGTGTCAGTGCTGGGCCACATCAGAGCTGACCTTGAACACAAGCAGTTAAACCTGTGAGAGAGGGGAAAAAAAGTCATCAAGAAAAAGTGTAGAGAAAGATGATTATAGGCTGGTCAAGCCAGCTAGAGCCCGTTGATGTATTTAAGGTTCTAACCGTCTGAATACTCCTTATATGTAATTATTCATTCAGTCCAAATATTATTACCTTTCTTATAGGCGCAAAAGCTAGAGATGTCATATTTTCTTCTCAATGCTTTCCACCTCACTCCTTCCATTTACTTATGTTTCTTTAGTCTTACCTGATCTTAAAACTCCTGTATACCAGTGACTAAGGATTGTTTCCCCTATTTACTTATGGGAACAAGGAGAAAAGAAATTCCCAGTTATTTGTTCAAAGTGGCTAGCCCGTATTTTTACACCTTGTTCTGTGTGCACATTCTGTTAGTTACAGTTGTGGAATTTTCAGGTGTCACGAAGAATTAAAGTCATACCACTGTTGACTGCATTAGTCTCCTAATTGCTGCACCTTGTCCTTTAGTTCCTAATCTTGATTGCCAGGAGCAGCTGTTTAGGTTGACCTGTTACTCATTCAAATACTTGCACTTCCACATATTTAATCAGATCTATAACAGATCTGTAACAAGAATTTGGTTTAAAATCATGACAAAATTAGTGAAGTAAATAGATGGAAATCATAACTTCAGAAATTAATGAATATTGTATTACTGAAAGAAATAGATATATACAGGAATTCTTATTAAAATAGTTTTAACACTTGTATTTTAAGCACATTTTTAATACTACCTATAAATATATATTAACTAGAGCAATAGTATATAAATGTACTTTAACACAAAATCTTGAGGTTGAGAAAAAATACTGCGTTATCAGAGATTTATGCAATTGTGCAGAGATTTATGCAGATCTACAGAGTACTAAAACATCCATACTCAGAAGAACATAATTCTTACTTTGTTGAATGTACTATATATAATACACTCAAAGAAGAATAAAATAGATGACAAGGAGTCCCCTGTGAGAATTTACCTCTGCAACAAACAAATACTGAGCTCATTTCTGCTGCATTGAAATAAAAGGATTCATGAAAAAAATATAATTTAAAATATTTGTTCTTCCAGTCAACTTACCTATATGACAGCCATATAAGATTAAAAATAGCAACATTGTTTTTAGCTCTTTTCAGCTACATATGTAAACATTTTTTAACTATTCTGATCAGACTTGCTTCTTATTAATTCTACTATCATTTGGAAAAAAACCAACAACTTCCTTGTCTCAATACAGCTGATTTGCTGTACCCATTAAAGTGTGATCAAGATTGAGATTTTTTTTTTGCTTAGAATTGAACTTGCTCCATTAAATCATTTATTTTACTTAATGAGTGAATTGCAGTGGAAAATATTTCTCCATCACTATCAGCCAGGACATCTCATTAAATCTGCTTTGTCTACTGTGATCTGTTTTCATTAAGCTACATTAACTGGAGGTAATTATACAACTACACACTATTTTTCTATTGATAAATCCTCTCTCTGTCTATATATTATGACTTTGATTCCCAGGATGATGGGCAACAATAGAAAGAACAAAGGAAATTACTTGTTACTGCTACAGATGTGCTTTGAAATATGAGATAGGAGAACTGAGATATATACAAATGTGAAATATGAGAATATGAAATACAAGGAGAATTTTAATTTCTTAAGAGGTAACAATTTCCATGTTGATTCACAAAGCTAATATTCTCCGTAGGTTATCAGATTTCCTCAGAAGAAAAAAAAAGGAATAGCGTTATTTAAAATACTTAACTCCATGTACCAAAAAATGTTTACGCAACATCAGCAATGAATTGCTCACAATATTGTGCATAGTTCTGTGCAGCTTCTTCTTTTATGCACTGCTGATCATACCAATTTCAAAAATTATTAGGTAATAAAATATGATGTAATGCAGTGTATTAGCAGTTTTCCATCAGATCAATGCCGGGTCACATATGTCCTGTCCTAGTGAACAACTTTACCAGACATTAAGTTTCATGAAGGTCTGCTACTGCAGGATCCAAAACGCAAAATTCCTGCTGAAGGCTGAAAAAGTTTCTGTAGATTGCTTCTGGTAGCCGATGCAGGGGAAACTTTCTACTGATATTAAAAGGTTGGGAAAAGGATTTCCTAGAGTTGCCATGAATAATCAAAACATTAAAAAAACAAACAAACACAAAACAAACCAAAACCAACCTCCTTTATTTGGGCTCTGCATAAAATGTCAAAGAAATGTCATTTACTTTTTTAGCTAGTTTCTAAAACACAGAAAGCTAAGGTTGCAGTCTTGCCTCAGTTTAAGAAATCTGGAAACCATTTGTACATATAACTTTAACAAGTGACAAATACAGTGTTTGAACATTACAAACCTTCCTCTTTCAAACAATATTGCTATGTAAAATTCTATTACCATTACTTTGTCAATTATTTCAAGAACAACCTTTTCTAATATATATAATTGATGTTAAATTTCTGAAAAAATATAATATAGCTTATTTTTATTTGATATTCATGACACAGGAAAAATTTTAATTGATACTATCTGGATTTGGCAGCTTTATCCGAAACACCTCCACTTATTCAATATTAGCAGACAGGGGGCACTGTTTTAAGGAAAAATTTAAATTAAACCAAATTGGGCACTAAAAGCAAGTAAAGAGGACATAGAAACAAGGAATCATCTGGGGATATAAAGCTTTTCTCTAGGTTCCATGGGGAGATCAGGTATCTAACTATCTATTTATCCACATGCAGTGGCTTAGATCAAGGCAAAAAGAACCATCTCTGCTTAAGACCCTGTTTTTCTCATGAATCATTAATATTAAAGTAAAAAATAAAAGAATCAAAGATACTGGAAAAATATATTAAACTAATTTATTGTAAAGTATGAGGACAATAGAACAGTCAATTATTGGATTTTGGAAGCCCAGAAAGAAGTGCTGTTTCTAAAACGCAATAGTGGGAAAGTTGGGGATAGGAAGACTGCCAAGTTTCTGGCATATCCGCTATCTTTACTCTCTAGGGAGAAACCACTGAATTGTATAAAATTTACAGAATTCACAGTCCAGTTATGATTACCTACAGAAGTGAATTTGAAGAAGATGCAACCCTACAGCAGTTACAAGCAGGAGATTTGAAATAGCTGCACACTGTTTCCTATTTCTGCTCTGACAGACTTTTTATGGAAGGGCATGCAGATTAAAAATGCATTTCACTTTTTGCAGGGCGTAAAAATGCTCATTCAGGGCCTTTTTTTTTTTTTTTTTTGCCTAACAGCTCCTTATTATATTTACCAGTAACTATCTTTCAACTTATATGGTCTGCATAGAGTATCCAGATCTACTTTGTCAATGTGCCTTTCTCCTATCATCCTGACAAACCACTGATCTGTGCAAGGTTATGTGCTTATAGATAACAAAGGATCTGAGTTTTATAAACACAAAAAATGAAGCCAAAAGATGAAGTGAAAGCAATGCCATTGTGAGGTCCATTTCCGTTTGCCTGCACTACACTTGAGACAAGGACTAAGCAAATGACACATATTGTGTGAATAGCAGGGCTGTGTTGGCAAGCAAATAAACACTAGCGCAGCATTAAAGAAAGAGACAATAATCTGTGTTATCATTCTGGATTTTACATTTATACCTACAATTCACCATTCAAAGAAAATATTTAAATTTTCTTTGAGAAGCAGTACTGACACTTGAATGTGAAATTTTATGTTGGAATGAATCACTGTCAATGGATGGCCTTCCAAAAGAGCAGCAGGATTTGCTGCTGATTTCTCTCTAGTGTTCTTACAGTGCAATGGAAGTAGATTGTACTGGTAAGGGGGAGTGAAGCTAAGCAAAAATACGTAATGGTTTTAACTTCTATAAGTAACTTGCCGAATATGTGTTCTATAAACATCAGGTATTTGTAGATGGCTGGGGAACACTGATTAATGAAAACCTGTTACTCAGCTTTTACTTTCTTATGTGGATATGCATTTAATAGTGTATATCAAATAGTATGGTCCACTGTAACAAGATAGAAAAATAATATAATAGAAAATATTTGCTCTGTGGCTGTTCATGTTATATTCTTTTGAACCTTTTTCTCACAACCATTTATCAAAGCCATAGCTCTTATATATGGAGCTTTATGGTGAACCTGAGATACTTCAAAATGAAGTGTGAGCCAGGAGAATATATACAATTGATAAAGTAAAACTGAGAGTACAAATGAATAATCAGCAAGATCATAGGTCATGCCACTGTAGTTTTAAGTTACAAAAAAAAAGAGCAAATATGTGCTGAAAAAAAATATTATTTTGTTCTCTGGGAAAGTAGAAAAGGCTCGTATACTAACACAAAGAACAAATTTTGCCAAAGCCAGTATGTTCCTTCTGGGTGAGCAAGAGAGGCGAGACAGGGGAACCTCTCTTTCTCCTTTCCATGACAGAAAGCTGGTATGTGGTACGCATTCAACAGAACTTGTGACTTGTGCAGGAATTAGAATCAGGCAGAGAAAGCTCCAAGTTTCATCCCTAACCAGATGAGGTTTGCCCTTGTGAGTGCAGAGCTAGACCCATCATCAAGCTGTCAGGCTGGGAATCAATCTAGTTCTTTTCAGATGAGCGGCAAGGAGTGCTAAGCCCCACAGGCCTGTGGTACACCCTACATCAGCCTAAATAGCTTTTGTGGAAATTCTGCTGCAACTGCTCACTCCCCTTTGCCACTTTGCAAGTTCTTCCCTGAGGAGCCACTCTCAGTCCTAATACTCTTTGATAATACTCTGTCCTTAGGAGTCTGGCTGATTTTATAATCCAGAAATAACACATTTCTTTGCAGAATTAGCAATCAGCTGCAGAACTGAGCTACATCAGTCACACTGCTTAGATCTCGTAGTCCTAGAAGGCATCAGACTTAATCTTAGAGAAACCGTTTGTATTTATTGCATAAGAGGAGAAATAAGTTCTAGATAACATATCCAGAACTAGAGGAAGTAGAGCTGAGAGAAAACACTACCTTGTTTAACAAATGCAGTGCTTTAGAAAAATAAAAGCCACTAGGGCTCTTTTAAAGCCCTCTGCACTGTATCAATCAACATTTGTTTTCTGAGCATAAAAAAAAGCCATAAAGAATCAAACATTTAATATTTGGCATGTTATATATTAAAGCAGTTGGTTGGGGTGATAAAATTGTTATGAATATTTATAACAGCTCTACTAGCAATGCTAAAAGCAATGAAAATTGGCACTGCAAAATCTACTGCTTTCAGATGCAACTTTTATACTTATGTACAATATATAAAACAGATTATTGCAATTTTCCTTTTAAAAATATCTAGGATCTCTCCTACTGTTTTCTCCCCATGGACTGTCTGAGCAATATTGGCTCATCTCTATAAAGCCACTTTGCCACCATCATTAATTCTACTGATGTCTCTCCTGTATTTGTCCTTCCAGCTGACTGTTCAAACAGCAGTAGTTCAAAGTCAGATGCTTCCATTAGGGGCTAGTTTTGCACAAGTTAATTAGCCCATTTTCTTCCACACAGTAGCAGTAATTCTACAGAAGAGTTCACATAAATTTTAAAATGACCTGTGCAGTTTTCTGCTTCTTCAGTGTTTAATTTGAACTTTATCCAAACAACAACCTTTTCCTGCTTTTCTTATTCTATTGAAATAAACAGTATCAAAGCATTCTGGCTACATTTCATACCTGCTTTTAAGTATCTCTGAGCAGTACAGAAATTAACAAACAATACAATACTTCATATAATAAACTAAACATTCTGCTTTCCAAAAGTTAATTTAAATGAAAAATATTTAGTTAAAGCTCTGATCATGCAATAACTGTATATATCTTTATATATCTTAATTGTTCTACTAAAAAAGCATATAATTAAATATAAATTAGACAGTAAAATACACCAGAAATTACCAGTAAGAATGTTTTATTTAATTTTTAATGAAAACTTATGAGATCACATAGTCATTTTAGCCCATCGTCAGTAAACAAAAGCAGAAATCAGTAAAAATAATGAAAAATAAAATACACTAAATTGATAAATATTATAGTGAAAAATGTGCTACATGAACAGTATAAAACATAGGTTTTTATTAATAAAATACAATGCCACTTCTATGAATTATATGCAGAGGAAAAATAATTAGATTATTTTGAGATGGTGAAAGAGACAAATATGAGTTTTAGACCTACAGCCCAGATGGTCCTGTCTCATATACAAAGAGATGAAATATATAAATGTATTCCTGGGTGAAATGTCATGTTCCATATGCAAACATTAAGTGTAAAGCACTTCCATGTTCTAGAAACACAGAAAAGTCAATGATAACAAGCAGCTATGTGATTTCTTTGGTTTTCAGTAAGGAATTCTAGTTCTCACAGCACATAATGGGTGCAGAATTGATATACGTAAAAGGAGCATGTTGGATACTAAATAGCCACAATGTTGAAAACCACAACTCTCTGAAAAATTCTTTATTAAGTAATCTTTCAATGTGCTAAGGTCCTATATATTCAACCATATACAATTATATATAACAATGTTAATGCCTAACATAGCACTAGGCAAGTCAAGCATTAAAGAGAACAGGAAAGGTAACTTCATCAGGTGTGAAGAAGTTTGCCAGCCAGAGGTAAATTTTATTGTCACTAGATAAGATTTTTAGTCTGTTTGTATCGATATATATCAACAGATACAAACTGATACAAGAGATGTTCCTACTATAAGGAAAAACATGTTTAAACAAAAGGCACAGATTAATTAAATATTCCCCACAGTTACCTCGTTCAGGTAAGTACCAGACAGAATATCTCAGATTGGAAGGGATCCATAAGGATTATTGAGGTCAACTCCCTGCTCCTCACAGGACTACCTAAAACTGAATCATATGACTAAGAGCATAGTCCAGACATTTCTTGAAGTCTAACAGGCTTGGTCCCATGACCACTTTCCCGGGGAATCTGTCCCAGTGATCAACCGCCCTCTCAGTGAAGGAAGTTTTCCTAATGGTAATATATAATGATTTATATCGAAAATGTATTGAGTACGTATCAGTGTCAACTAGGTCAAGCTCATAGTTAAGCCTCTAAACATTATGGGGTTTGTTTTTCTATAGCTATACTGTCATTGTTAGTAGAGATTGACAAACTTGCAATGCTGTATCAGATTATGAGATATCAGTATCATTTAGTCTCTCTCATCTGAATAGTCTGCAATCAAAATATTAGTCATCACAATAATAGGTTGTAACCAGAATTCCCTTTTTCATCTTGATACTTCAGCTGAATGCAACTAAAGTCATTAGGCAGCTGTGCACAATTTAAAAAAAAGGTTTTATCTGGATTTTTTTTGTGTTATTAATTTCATTCTCCAATGTAGAATGGGTCAGAATCACCTTTTTTCACCTCTTAACAGAACTACAAAAAATCTACAGAAAACCACAAAACCATTATAAAAAAAAAATATTTCTTAATGAACCACTGAATCATATGACAACAACTATCCCCAAAACAGAAATAACTAGTAGAGTGGAAGCACCATCTAATGTTTCATTTATGTTGGTTGCATAAACCAACCAAAACAACATTTAGAATATTTCTGAATATTTTTCACATTGAAAAATAATTACACTTATTTTCCAAATAAGATGTTTTGATGATTTAATGATCTTCAGAAAAAAAAAAAAAAGACTTAAACTGGCATCCCAGAGTAGTAAAGGATCATGATAATAGCCATACTCAATGAAAACTAGGAAAGTTTATTCACAGTTAGGAGTGGATTGAGATAAAGACAGTTTAATAAGTAAAGCAAAAGCCACCTGTGCAAGCAAAGCAAAATAAAAAATTTATTCACTACTTCCCATCAGCAGGCAGATGTTCAGCCATCTCCAGGAAAGAAGGGCTCCATCACCTGTAATGGTTACTTGGGAAGACAAACATCATCACTTCAAATGTACTCCCCCACCTCTTCCTTCTTCTTACCCCAGCTTTATATGCTACTCATGACATCATATGGTATGGAATATCCCTTCCATCGCTTGAGGTCAAGAGTCCTGGTTGTGTCCCCTCCAAACTTTTTGTACACCCTCAGCCTACTCGCCGGTGGTGTGGTGTGAAAAGCAGAAAAGGCCTTGACTGTGTAAGCACTGCTCAGCAGTAACAAAAATATCCTCGTAATATCAAACTGTTTTCAGTACAAATCCAAAACATAGCCCCATACCAGCTACTGTGAAAAAATTAGCACCATCCCAGTCAAAACCAGCACAGCAAGGTAGCTGAGGTTCGATTTTTTTTTTTAACAAAATCAGTTAAGAGCAAGCCTGCACTTAAGTTTAAAACACTTTTCAACAGTACAGAAATTCCCCAAATCTCTTTTTCTGACTTCCCTATCTAATAAGGAGCTGGCCCCTTGAGATAAGAAGGGTGGCTGTACAAAAATTCCATACAAGTTCTACCAGCCAACTCAGCACTGTGTATTTCTGAAGTATATAACTTATAATAAAATTCTTTAACCTGTTTATTAATGCCAGTAAGATCAGACACACATTCTCTGTGTGCTCTATAAATAATTTTGTGGTGACTTCAGCAGCTGTTTCCAATACTGCACAGTATCTAGTATATGCTATAGCTTCTTGATGATTATTTTTCATCCTTCAATATCGGTCCTTACTTCAAACACTCAAAAAACCGCATTCTTAATTTCCCTTTTTATGTTACAATTAATAAAAATTAATTATTTTATAAGATCTGATAAAAAGAGAGGTGTCACCTGCTCGAACTATGCAGAAGTCAAGTTCATCTTCCCCCTCCCAACATGGTATGTGCACAGATAGAATTCTACTTCATCAAAAGCCAGAGGAATACTTGTCTCTATAAAAAAAGTAATTTGTTTCCCTTGCATATGTCCACCTGAAAAATTAATTAATATGATGTTTATTAAAATTAATTAATTAATTCAATCTATGTCATTTGTCTACCCAGACCTCTAATAGTTTTACCTGAAACTGGGGAGTCACATGAATGAGTATATCATATTAGAAACCATAGTGCCATAGAATGGTTTGGGTTGGAAAGGACCTTTAAAGGTCTAGTGCAGCTTTCCCAGCAATGAGTAGGATCATCTTCAATTAGATCAGGTTGCTCAAAGCCCAGTCCAACACAACCTTGAATGTTTCCAGGGATGGGTCAACCACCATCTGGGCATCTTATTCCAGTGTTTTTACCATTCTCATTGTAAAAACTTTCTTCCTTATATCTCATCTAAAGCTACCCTCTCTCAGTTTAAAACCATTAACCCTTGTCCTGTCATAACAGGCCCTGTTAAAAAGACTGTCCCCATCTTTCTTATAAGCCCCCTTTAAGTATTAAAAGGCTTCAATATGGTGTCTCTGGTGCCTTCTCCAGGCTGAACAACCTGAACATCCTCAGCCTTTCTTCATAGGAGAGGTGTTCTAGCCCTCTGGTTATTTTTGTGGCCTTCTTCTGGACCCTCTGCAACAACTTCATGTCTTTCCTGTGCTTAAGACTCCGGAGATGAATCTCATGAGATTCACAAGGGCCCACTTCTTGAGCTTCACCAAGTCGCTCAGAATGGTATTTCATCTCTTAGGCTTGTCAGCTGCACCACTTAGCTTGATGTCATCTGCAAATTTGCTGTTGGTGTATGATGTAACTCATCTCTTAATTCTTTCGCATATGAATCAATGGCTAAGGCCCTGGCCCGAGTTCAGAGTGATGAACCTCTCTTACAACATCTGTGGATATGAGAGATTAAATTAAGTGGAATAGCAGTTATCCTTAATTTTTTGTATATATAATTGCTGTATATCTATATGTGCACATTTGTTATACACCATAAATGAAGTCTCATTCAAATAAAAATTCCAAATCACATGAGGTCCACAAAGGATGAGAGAAGAAGGGGAAAATAGGTGATTCTTCTTGATAGAGTACTCCCCTGAAGGGCCTCTGGGCTTCCTAAAATAAGTTTGAAAAAGAATCTGCAGAGCTAGACTGCCACTAAAGAGACTCTCCCATTGAAAAACTCACCTCTGCATAAACTGTATTGCCAATACATGAAAGAAAATCCATTCTGAACTATGTATGTAAGAGCAGCTCAAGAGTTGCAGCATCATCACAGTAGACAGGATACTACAGCTGTACCAACAGAAAGCTGAGCCTCTTCTGTGGGTCCCTTAGCAACTCAAATCTGGGACCAAATGAGTAACTGAGGTCAGCCACTTTGCAAGCTATCAAGTGTATTAATGACCCATGTAATATAAGCAGGATGTGAGAAACCGAATACCTCCACTTAACATACTTTATGAGCTCTAGTACACTGAGATAACATTGTTAAAGGGGAAGCCTAATCAGAGCATTTTCACTGAATGCTTGCACTCCATGAATTGGGACAAGAAATCCCATGCCAGCATCACTTAAGAGCTACAAAAACGGAATTTGTGCCCTTGGGGTTTCCAAATATCTAACTGTAGAATTTGTTAGGCGGCATATCTATGTAACAAAGCAATGTACCGAGACTATGATTCAGCTCTAGGAGTTTAAAACACTGTGCGTTACATAGCATTTTATATAAATTTGGAAGCATGACATAAAAAAACCCATTCAGTAAATAATTGTAACTTTTTTTTTCATTATGTTTTGCAAGATAATAATGCAATTTTTAAAGCAAAACAAAAAAAAATGTTCACCCTGTGCAATACAGACAAAGCAAGTTAGGACCAATTAATTTTCTCTTTTTAATCTAAAAAGTTATTCAAGTGCCCTGGAGTACTGGGGGCTAATGAATCAATGTTGTAAAATTTTAAGAACAGCCATTACAGGCATAATAGAATTTATTGACAGCTGCAGAATTATACTTGTTTTCACTTTGTAAACATCAAAGGAAAAATATCATAACTTTCTCTTTCAAAAAAGACATGTATTCAAATTGAAAGAAGGAAGTTATTAAAAAGACCTCCCCGAGTAAGTCCCTCAATCTAGTTCACTAAGTAGCAACTTATTAGTTAACTATGAACAAAATTTCCGTATGTTCCTTGCAGTTATTATCTTCCAGTTTGAGTGACTACTACAGCTTCACTTAGGAATGCATTTTACATTAAAATAAAATTGTAAGCAGAATTTTTTTATGGTATTATGCTAAGGATTTTATTTTCTTTATTTTAACAATTCTCATGGATGTATCAACAGCAAAAAATAAAAATACTCTTCCTTTTTTTTGTCATTTGGCCAAACAGTATGTGCAGAGTTCTTGAAATCTTTTGTCATAAACCAGTCACTCAAGTTCCTAATGTTAAGAATACCTTGAGGAAAAAAAAGAGAAAATAAACAATGCTAAGGATATGCACATATCTCAGACTGTATAAGAGGAATGGATGGGGAAAAAAAAAAAAATAAATAAATCTGAGAGTATGAAAAAACAGTATAAAAGAATATGTACTACAAAACAAAAACTGAAGGCGTTCATACCCAGTCTGATCTCTAAATTTGGGGTTGAATTGGTGTTTTCTCCATGTACTTTAAAAGTAGCAGAATGCCCTATACACATGAACATCTTGATTTTGCAAGTCATTTTACCAGGCAATTGAACATTGAGAAGGAAAGAAAAAGCTATTGTATCACTTTTCAACAAAACTACCAGAATGCTGTTGGGAAGATTCCAATTCAGCATTAAAAAATGTACTTTGTGTTGGTGGAAAGTGCTGGCTTAAACATCCATAGGACTTGTCCTTTAATTATCCTCAAAACAATTCATGTGTAATTTGGAAACAGTGATTTAATTTCTGAACATTGTCTTGTCAGTAATACATTTCACCTCAAGTGCAGAAAACCCACTTTGCTAGATGAAAAGTAAATGTAGTTTTCACAACAATTCCATCTCGGAGAATAGAGTTCTTAAGTGAACATGTATCCACTAGGAAGAGAGTTAAACTTAAGTGAACTTATTTGAAGAAGCTCTTTCTTGCAGAGTAGACTTAATAAGGTATGTTTAAAAAGAAAATACTGGTTAAACAGTTTTAACGAATAAATAGTAATGTTTAGTGACTGAGTAGATAAAAAGGTTAAGTCTAGTCAATGAGAATTTCCAAATAAATACTGTTCTTATAAAAAGCAACCATAAAGGAGAACCTATCATATAAATCCCACTTTTACAGGGACGGCAGCAGAAAAAAATGAGACCACAAATAATGTAAGCCCAGTGCTGAATGAGGTGGCTGACATTCAGTGCTTTTGCTTGGTTTTTACTTGCAATATCTGCTTTTCACAGGACTCTTTCGAGAAAGTAATATAAGCTTGTATTAAAAACAGACTATTTTCAATGTCATTTATTTTTTTGGTTACGTTTATATGTTTATAATGAATATCTTTTTTATTTTATTTTTTTTAATGGTGCATCTTGGTCCTTGAAAGGTACTGGCAACATATTTATGTCATAATAATGATCAATAATATTTCTATCAAAATAATGAAATAATAATGATACGTTTGTTCCTATGTTTTAGTTCCTATGCGTCATGATTGTATTGTCATTGTCCCAAAAAAAGGACATGCAATATGTGGACACTACCAAAGATAGAACCATAGAATCATAGAATTGTTAACATTGGGAAAGACCTTTAAGATCATCAAGTCCAAATGTTAGTTGCACTACACCGCTGCTGCTCTGTTCCTTCAAAGCTAATGGGAAGTGGAATTTACATATGCAGGGACTTATTCAAATTTATATGTGGAGATTAGGCTGGACCTTGAACAATGCCAGGGATCATAAAACTCAGAAGGTAACTTGAAAGTTATCTTTTATTCTCCATCCCTGCCCAAAATGTTGAAAAATAAGTGGAAATCAGGTGCTTTTGGCATAAGCACTGAAACAATGGTGCATCATTTCCTGGTGCAGAGATAAGGGAGCCAGCTCAGATAGAAGTCTGTCACCAAACCAGATGGATTTAGAAACACTCTGGTTCTGCACTGTAACTGGAGTAGTTACCAGTGATGGAAAGCCTGCACTACTGCAATGTGCCTGCACACTCACACAGCTTTTACACATGCGTTTTCTGCCTAAAACAAATTTCTTGGATGTCATGGGAGAGCCTGGCAATGACAGGGTTCATCCCAGCAATGCTGTGACACACAGGGTGGCGATGACCCCAACAGCAGCAGGACACAGCAGGCCTGCAAGTCCCCCCCCCCCCCGCCTCCCTCCTATTGCCGCTGCTGCCAGTACGGGGCACCTCTAGATCATTAGCAGAAGCCAAATAGGACCACTAATTCTGTCCACTGCCCCCAGAGCTCAAGACATGCTGTAAACACCTCACTGCTGTGGGAGGGCGGTGCCCTGGACACCGACATGGTGGGTACTGCTGTCAGCACTGTAGTAGCAGACAGAACTGAACATACAGCCTGAGATGGAAGCCACCATGATGGAGACCTGCATTGCTCCAGAAATTTATTTTTTCTTAAAGGACCAGCTTTAGCCTTGTACTCAAAAACTTCACTAGATAGCTTCAAATCCTCCCCCTTCCTCTGAAGAAATTATTTTTATGTATTTTAGTTGTCACTAGGGTCAGAATATATAATGGAAACTTCATATTGTGGTTTCTCATAATTGGTTGGTCATCGTGTCTTGCAGGCTATATCACTGCCCGGTTTCTTCCTGACTACTAGGCCCTTTTGCACACCCAGTTCTTCTGTTCCTATAAGCAGCACCATCCCTTATAGCCAGTAATTACCTCACATTTCCTTCTACTACTGTGTCCCCTTTCACGCACTTTTTCACTAGACATGATAAATTAATTCTGCCTCTCTCAACTGCTTTATCATCTGCAAATACAGGCATGAACAGTCCCAGCAACGTGTAACACTCTGCATTCTACTGTACTTGTACTTAGTGGTAAAATACAAGACCAAAATAGATTTCCACAAACTTTCGCATTGCATTTTCATTTTAAGTTTTTTTTCTGTGGTTTTCTATTGTTATTTAGTGTCTCTGCGCACCTGGATGGACAGGAGAATTTTGCCAATTTGCTGAAAATGCATGTTTAATTTACCCAAATAGCTGTTCTGATGGAGCAACTTGTATTGATATGAGCCAACTGAGAGAGCAACCTTTGTTTCAGTGTTTGTGTCCTCGTGATTTCACAGGTAAGGCATATAGAAATCATGTAGAAGTTTGTAGTTTCATTCCGTTTTAAATATTCAAGAATGCTTAATATTCAAAATTAATGAATAGGTAAGTTTTTGGAGGAGTAATCCTATCTCTTTGCATTTTCTGCCCTCTGCTGTGATGCCTATGAAATCCAACTCAAATTTACAGGTTACTTTTGAAGCTTCCAATTAAGGTTACAGTAAGAACAGACATAGAGTAAGCTTTAGCTTCAGTTTAAGAGACTAAGTGTGCGCCTATATGTAGAAGTTCTGCATGTGAGCCAGATGCCTTCATTGTCACTATAGTTCCAGGAGATCTAATTAATAAAAGCAATGGAGTCCAAGGAGTTTGGTAGTTGATATCAGCCTGTATTTGTTCAGGTAATTTCAGTAATCTTTCTGAGAGCTGAATTCCACCTCCTACTTTAATACCTTGATAGGCCACCAATGATTTATGCAACTTAATTTGGAATGGGGTTAACTGATTCACTTTACTTGACTTTAGAAGCCTAAAGTAATACGAGACCTAGTAAACAAGTTTTCAATGTATTGTCAGTGAGTAACATTTTCATAAAGAGACATTAAGACCACCTGTGTTAGATATTCATTAGTTATTGAAAAACTTTTTTCAGGAGTGTTTCTATTTCAATTGGTAACAAAGAAAAAAGCCTAGAAAAGTAGTTTAGATTAACCGTATTGGTTTTTACCTGTCAAGGAAAACAATTTAGCATTTTTTCCTCCAGCCTTGTCATTAAGTAGAAGTTCATTTAAAATGGATCCTAAAATCCTTCATGAATCTTTGGTTAGAGAGAGGAAAGAAAGAGAAGCATTTAATGTGATTCATTCCAGTTTTACATAACATGAAGGAAACAGATTTTAGCCATATATACATCCATTTATAGGTAAGTACCAAAAAGATTAACAGAATTTAAAAAATAATATATTGAAAGCTAGAAATTTATTATTGATTACCTAACAAATGAAAATTAAATTAATCTAAAGAAATGCTAGTAGAACAGAGAGGAAAGAGACTATAAAACTACTACTACTGAAAAAGAAATCATAGAATCATATCCCAGAGAACTGTAACTACCAACTTCTTTTTATGTCCACCTTATCATCTGTATGTTTACCTTTTATAAATATATATCTTTGGGTTATTTTTCATTTGTATGACAATTAAAATTCTGGATTTGTTAAAAATATAAAAGAGTTTTTGTACAATACTTCAAGGCTTTTGAGGTAATGGTAAATTCTGTCCAGTACAACATAACGATGAAATAAAAGTGACAGGTTAGAATAAATGGCAATAAATGTATGCAATTAATACAATTTAATGTTACTAAACACTGAATTATGACCGAGTTCAAGTGAAAGTGACTTCAGTGTTGAGGGACATCTTACTATAAGGTCATATATTCTTTCCTTTAGGGGATCTCATTGTAAGAAATTCTTTATATTGTAATAGATTTTTTTTTTTTTTTCACGTCTTTCTATTTTTAAATAACCAGTTATTTCTTCACTCTTATTCCACGGCATTTCTTATTTATACCTATTTATTGTTTCATTTATATGTTTGGGAAAGGAGAGAGGGAAGGATAACTTAGTGGTAATTTTGGCATGTTTACTTGACTCTGAATTAAATAGCATCTGCAACCAGAAAGGCTATTGCAGTTTCATATCTAATTATTCTTAATTGTGTTTATAAATTATAAACACTACAGCTGCAGCCTTTGCATTAACATTTAAGTCATATTTGGAGTAGTCTTTCTCTAAGGGAAAACAAAATATGACATAATGCAACATTCTTAGCTGTGAAAAGCAAAACTTTGATTTAAAAAGTAATAAAAACATTTCATGTTGGTTTCATGCTCTTTAATGAAACCTTGCAGAAGCTTAGTATATACACACAAATGCATTTTAAACTACATTTCTTATTTCTGTTTATATGTAAAACACATTTTGGATAATTGACTCAGAAAAATATCCATGTGTTTGGTGTAAATGGTCGAAGGAGAGAACAAAAAGATTATGAAATATAGTTATTTTTTGTCGAATAGATGTAATTACTAGCTTCTGTACTTTTTATTTCCTTCTACAGTTAGTCCCTTATTTTCTTTTTCCTTTTTCTCTTCTCTGAAAATAAAATCCTTTGTAGCTACAGTAGTGCATGAAAGTAACATGTCTATGACATTGAAAGGAAACAACCCATGTCAGCAATTTCTCAGGTTTTGCACAGTAGACCAATTGTCCTTGAAGAAGCTTCCTCTAATTAATTACTATCTTTCCTTGTGCGTAGAGCAATCATATTGGCAGGAATTGATTGGGCATGTTAGACACTTCATTTAGTTGGTAGAAAAGTCCTTTAATTAAAATAATCTTACTGCTGCTAAAATAACTGCACCACAAGCAAACTCACCAACTAGAATTTGAAGTATTATTTCAATTACATACTTTTTCCTCATCTTCCAACTTTCCTTTTAGAAGACTCATTAAGATCATTCACAGATTTATCCACTTTTTTTTCTTTTTTTTCTCTTTGTCTTATTGTTTTATTGAGTTCAGACAGGGCTGCTAATTTCTATGGGAATTATGGGAAATTGATGTAAACAGACTTGGATGAAGCTTGCACTCCTGAACAATGTAGGTGATGTGAAAGAGTCTGTAGAAAGTATCTTTGAGGCCATACTAGCTAATGTCCCAGAGAAGAAGGTATGACGTAGAAGTTCCTATATCTTTCACAATCTAATTAAGAAAACATTTATACTGTAGTGAGCAGTACAGTGACATGGCCTAACTTAAACCCTTCTATCTGGTCATATTCACATTTTTAAATTGTTTTGTTCTCCAAAATATGGTGGAGACTGGGTCTAACCCTTGTGGGCTGCTAAGCACCATACAGCCAGTCGCTCACTCTCCCCCAGTGTGATAGGGGGAGAGAATGTGAAGCCTAAAAGACAGAAAACTTTTGAAGTTTGAAATACAGACAAGTTAATAGGTAAAGGAAAAGCTGAGCACGCAAATAAAGCAAAATAAGGAATTCATTCACTTCTTCCTATTTGCAGGCATGAGTTCAGCCATCTCCAGAATATTTGGGGAATATTCAACATGAAATATTTCTGTTTCATGTTGAAGTACAGTGGAAGTCTTATAAGTCTCAAAATGCAAATAGACAAAAAGAGCAATAACATTTCTTCCACAGCTCTATTCCCTGTACAGAAGATGATCTGGCAAAACAATTTTTGTAGCTTCATGGGAGGTCCCTATATCACAGAAATGTCTCTGGAATTACACAGGAGTATACGTCTCAGCAACAGATGTTGTCATTTTAAGCTTTGTTCATCGCACTTTATGTGTTATTACCATTGTTACCTTTAAAAGAGAAATTGTTAGATCACACAAATTCCAAACATCAATGACCACGGACTGAAATAATGGAATAATAGAAGTCACTTGCTAAGTATTAGTAGAGGAATTCACTCAGAATGCTTATCTTCATTAAAGAAATAAAAAAAAAAAGGAAGAGCTTGCTGCTTTGCAAAGTATTCAATTTTCTATTAAAGAACTTCCAGTGATAACTGACACAAAGCAAAAATAACAACCAAAGTAATTCAATCTCTAATGCCCTTCAGCAGATGTCTAGAAATGTTTCCTGCTGTTTAAAATGCCTTTTAGAAGGAATGGCTGAATAACATTAGTTAGGACAAAAGGCAAATGGTTTTAGCTAGGGCACAGGTCCTTACAAGGATCTTTCACCTATAAAGAGAGGAAACTGAATGACATGAAAACACAAGGGTTCCACTCCATCTGGAGCGTTCCACTGTAGCAATTGAGATTAAAAAAAAAGAAAAAAAAAAAAAAAAAAGAGAGAAGTAAGCAATACAAAAATCAAAAGAATACATTAAATCATACTGGCATAATGTTTAATTTGAAACAGATAAACCAGAAAATACTGAACAAAGTCTAATGTCTGATGTTCTACCGTACTTGTGAGAACTCCAAGCAGACTGTGACCTACAGCAGGTTAAATCAACAGTTTTCTTCAGGTCTTGATTTCCATGAGAAATGTTAAGACAACTGAAATTTTCATGGTGGAAATACTTTGGTTTTTTTCTTTGGCATGCAAAGCCAAAAGACTGTAAAAATAGGCATACTAGCAATGATACAGACAATAGTCCACCTGGGTTGGAGGAGCAGGCCAACGCAAGAGGGCCTGCTCATGTTAAAACCTCTTCTGTTAAAAAAATGAGAAG